>JAJJLH010002463.1:0-21051 GCA_023806865.1 Isotricha sp. YL-2021a | reverse complement strand
TAATTAAATTTATTTAAAAAATTATGAATTTGTTATTCATAATTATTCTAAAAGTTTTTTCATTAAAAAAATAATATTCATTTAGGTATTAAATATAAAAATAATATTGAAAATTATTTTATTTTTTTCTTTTTTTTAATTCTTTAATATATATATATTAATATTTGAAAATTTGATATTAATTTTAAATTTTCTAAGGATATTTTTCAAAATTTATTAAGTTACTTTCTTTATTAATTGAAGGATTAAATTTTGTTAAAACATTATCACAAGTAAGTCTTGCTCTTTGTAATTCTTGATCTTCATTTAAATTTTTAGTCAATGAATCATAATATAAATGATGAAATTTAAATAAACCAGAATAAAATTCAGAAGAAAAATTGGGTTCTAAATCTTTTTCAGTATTATTAAATTTATCTAAACAAGGTTTAAATATTAAATTATTATGATTCCCTTTTAAAAATTCATGACCAATTAATTTAATTTCACCACCTCCTTTTAATTCAAAATAATAATCATTTTCTTTAGCATTTTCTTTATTTTTTGATATAATTTTTTTTGAATAAATTGAAGTTTTATTTTTAGTTGATAAAGTTTTTTCTAAAGTTTTATCATATCTTTTACTAAAATTAATATTATTATTTTGATTATAAAAATTATTATAATTATTATTAGTATATATATGAGAAATTCTTGTTGATGATTTACTTTTTGGTAAAGAATTAAGATTTTTACTTAACTTTTTATTTGTATTAATATTTTCATATGCTTTACTTAAATTATCTAATTGTTCTAATCCAAAAGAAAAATTATTTGATGATAAAAGATTTTTGGATAAATAATTTTTTTGAGATATTATAATTGGTTCTTTTTTTAATTTAATTTTTGATTCTTGTATTTCATTGTCATTTATATTTTCTTCGTCTTTTAATTTTGTTCTGGATGATATATTATTTAATTCAATTTGATTTGATTTTTTTTTTTTTAATAAATAAGTAAAATAATCAATAATTTGAGATGAAGTATATTCTTCTTTTTGAGGAGAATTTAACTTTTTGAATTGATAGTCTTTTATATTTTTTTTAATAATACTTATTTTTATTTTTAATTCATCAATTGTAATTTCTTTTAAATTATTCAAAATATTTTTTAATAAATATTTATAAATATAAGTCCAGTTAATTATTTCTTTATCATTAGGCCCAATATTTTTATTTAAAGAAATAAAATCTTCTTTAAATATTAAATACTCATTAATATCTTTTTCGTTAATTTTTTCATTATTAAAATGATTCATATTAAACAAATAAAAATTAAAAAATTTTAAAAAATCTCTTTTTTTAATAAAAAAAAAAAAAAAAAAAATAAAATAAAATGGGAGGAAAAAAAAAGAAAGGAAAGAAAGGAAAAAAAGGAAAAAAAGACAAAAATACAGGACCACCAAAATTAGTAATGCCAAATTTTATTCCATTCAACAGACAAAAAATGCCAATAGCAGTATATATAAATAGACTAAATGACTTATATTTAATATATTCAGACGAATATGATTTAGCAGAACAAATTCTAACAGAATTATCAAAAATAAATAAAAAAGAAATAACAGATATGAGATTATATTTTAGTACAAGAAGATTAGTAGATCCAACAATTTGTAATCATGATCAACAAATTATACATAATATTCATTTATTTTTAGTTTATAAAGATCCTGAAATGAAAGGAGGTTGGGAAGATGTTAAAAATATTATTAATTATGATATTTATGATCTTGATTTACAAAGTATTAAAGATGCTGAAAATGAAGAAAGGAGAATTAAAGAAGAAAAAGAAAAAGAAGAAGAAGAAAAAAAGAAAAAAGAAGCTGAAATGGCTGCAGCTTTATTTAATAAAAGGAAATTTCATCTTTAAAATATTTTTTTTTATTATTTTTTGATCAACAGTTTTAAATTTTTTTTCTATTTTTTTAAAAATAAAAATATTAGAAATGATATAATAAATTTAAATTTATTAATTAATTAATATTGTAATAGAAAATGATATCAAATTTAATAGATTATGTTATAAAAGATGATGTATTTAAATCAATAGAAGAAGAAATTATATGTTCAATTTGTTCTGATATTAAAAAAGATCCTTTTATGTGTTCAAAATGTCAAAACTCATTTTGTAAAATATGTATTGAGAAATGGAAAAAAAAATCCAAAGTTTGTCCTTTTAAATGTAATAATCCAACTTATTCTTCAATTAGATTAATTAAAAATTTATTATCAAAATTACATTTTAAATGTCCAAATGGATGTGATGTAAAAATTCCATATGATAATATAGAAAAACATTTAGATAAAGAATGTAAAAAAATTGATTATAAAAAAAAATATGAACATTTATTATCTGATTTTGATTCTTTGAATATAAAATATAATGAGTTAGAAAAAAAGTATATTGAATTACAAAAAAAATTAGAAAATTATGAAAAAGGAAATAATAGAAATAATATAGAAAATTTAAATAGTATAACAATTCAATTTAAAAATGGAGAAAAGGATGATCCTGATATTATTGAAAATTTGATATCATTAGATGTTTTAAGGTATAAAAAAGAATATTATACAAGAATAACACAAAATATTGAAGGTAGAATTCCAAAAGAATTAAGATTGAAATTAAATAGAATTACTGTTAATCTTAATTTATTAGAAACAAATTTAGGAAAAGAAATACAACCTTTTGTTTATTCTAAAGCTTTACAAAATCAATTAAATCATGATAAAGAGTTATTGCAATATTTTATTCAAAATAATAAAAATGATAAAGCTGAGTTAGTTAAAGTAAGAATTCCTTTATTAGAAAAAGAAATTAGAAATATTTCTAATTTTCTATAAATAATATATTAATTATTCAATAATTGTTTAACTAATATATTAATATTTATATTATCATAAAAGAACATATTTTTTAGAAATAAAAATTGAAAAAAAATAAATTCTTTTAAATAAAATGAATAATATGGAGTTTGATAATTATTTTTATGATGAAGAATATGAAAAATATTTAAATGGGAAAAACAATAATTTATCATCTATTATATCTTTTGAATTACAAAAAATTAATATTAATAAAATAAAAAAAACAATATATTCTCTTTTTAATTATCTTACAAAAGAACAAGAAGATTATATTGATAAATTATGTTCTCAATTACAAGAATTTAAAAATGGTCTTTTTTATAAAATTTATAATTATTTAGAAGATAATAATTATTATGATTTGGGAAATAATGAACAAAAAAATATTTTAATTGAACTAAATAACTTGAGAAAAAATTCAAAAATAAAATTTAAACAAATTAATGATAATTTATTTATTCATTTTGAAAATAATTTCCAAAAATTAATTGAATTTATTGAAAATGGTAAAATTGATAATGCATTAAAACAAATAACAATTATTGATACTATAAAAAATGAAATCATAAATTCAATTCAAGAATTAGATTTCATTCAAAATCATCATTTTTCAAATTGTTCAAATATAATACAATTACAAAATAAAACAAAATTTTCTAATAAAAAAAATATAAATCAAAAATATAATATTTTAAAAATTGATTATAATAAATTCAAAAAAAAAAGAACTCAAACACCAATAAATTTAAGAAATCCTTCATTTCAAATTGATTCTATTTTTAACGGAAATAATATAAATAATAAAAGAAAACAATTATCATATAGTTATATTAAATCTGTTCCTATACATAATGATATAAGTTATGAAAATAATACATTTTATATAAATAATTCTAAAGAAGAAAAAGATAAAAATAATTTAATAAAAGAATATAGAAATAAAATTAAAGACAAAAATTCTGAAATTGAATATTTAAGAGAACTTTTATTAAGAGAAAAAGAATATAAAAATATAATTTTTAAAGAATTTAATAATTTGAAATATATTAATAAAAATAATAATGGTAATTTTCAAAATACAATGTCAATTATGCATTTAAACACATTATCTTCAAAAGTAAATAAATTATCTGAAATGGTAATGAATTTTTCAAATTCATTAAGACATTTTCATGATTCAGTTTATAAAAACTCAAACAATAACTTTGAAATAAAAAATATTTATCAAAAATTAATAAAAAAATTAGATTTGATAGTTGATTTAAATTATGAAACTAAACAAATAGAAAATAAAATGATTAAACAAGAAACAAAAGTTTTTAAATTAAATCCATCTCTGAAAAATTTATTTGCTCATTATAATGAAAAAACTAAAGTCAAAAACGCAAATATAAGTAATAATATAAGTCAAAAATTAACAAATGAAGAAAATAATAATATTAGTTTTAGAAATAGTAATATTGAAATATATAATGGAAAAAATTTAAAAAATTCAAAAGAAAAACTTAATAAAAATAATAATATTTTACAAAAATTACTGAATGAAAATAAAAATTTAAAATCTCAAATTGCATCTTTAGTTTTATCATATGATTCAAAAAATTCATTAAAAAATGAAAATGATGAAAATTTAAAAGAAGAGATTGAACAATTAAAAAAAGATATTAAGGAAAAAAATATTATTATTGAAATATTAAAAAATTCAGAAGGGAATAATCAAATAAATGATATAGATAAAAATCATCAAAATAATGAGATCAATACTAAAAGAAGTTTAAATAAGGATGAATTAAAAAAAGAAATTCAATTTCTAAATTATCAATTTGAATCAATGGAAAATGTAAAAAGGATTAAAAATATTTTTAAAAATATAGAGGACAATAATTTAGAAGAAGAAAATATGAAGTTAGAAATTGAAAATAAAAAATTGAAAAAAGAAATTGAATCAAATAATTTAATAAATATCAAAAAAGAATTAGAAGAAAAGATTGAAAAATTAAATCTTTTCATAATAAAAAATCAAAATGAAATCAATGACTTAAATTCAACTATAATATTATTAAAATCAAATATTGGTAAATTAAAACAAGAAAATAAAATTTTGATAGAATGTAATAAAAACTATTTAAATAAAAACTTTAAATATAAAATAACATCATTTAATTTAACAATTAATCCTGATCTTGAAATATTAATGATTAAAACAGAATCAAGTATTAAAAAAGAAGAAATTAATATTTTAAAAAAAAAGAATCAAGAATTAATTGATGTAAATAAAAGTTTATATGAAATAACACAAGAACTTAAAATTAATATTAGTAATGAGAAAAATAATTTAATTACTTTAATTAAAAATGCTTTTGAAAAATTTATTTATGAAACAAAGATTGATAATAAAAATAAAGAATTTTTATTAGTACTATTAAAAACATTAGATTATTCTGATGATGAAATAAATTTTATTTTGAGTATAATTAATGGAAAAAAGAAAAGTAAAATGGGAAATTTTTTTCAGGTTAAAATTTAATAAGTAAAAGTAATAAAGAAAATAAAAATATATATAAATATTTTTTATTTTAAATTGTAATAATAAAGAATAGAAAGAAACAGAAATTAATAAGTTAATAAAAAATTGACTTGGATATAATATAAATATATATTAAATAATTAATTTAGAATGTTTTATTAATTTACATTGAAGTTAATTTGTTATTTACATTTAATTTTATTTTTTTATTTTCAATGGGCAATGATAAATCAAAAGAAGCAAAAAATGAAGAATTAAAAAAAATAGGTGAAAAATCAAGAGAAGATAATGAAAATATACAAAAATTTGATTTAAATATAAAGTTAACAAATGAAATAATAGTAGACGAATTAAAAACAAATCCAGAAAAAGATTATAAAATGGAAAAACATTTAGGTGATGGAATCTATTCTTCAGTATATATAGTATCAAGTAAATTAACTGGAGAAAATAGAGTAATGAAAATAATAGATAAATCAAAAATATATACAGATGAATCAGAAAAAAAAATAATAAATGAATTATCAATATTACAAAAAATGGATCATCCAAATATATTAAAAATATTCGAATTTTATACAACACCAAAATCATATAATTTAATAATAGAATTATGTTCAGGTGGAAAATTAGTTGAAGAATTAACAGAAAAAGGAACATTAAATGAAAAATCAGTAGCATATATAATATATCAATTATTAAATGCAATAAATTATTGTCATAAAATGAAAATAATTCATAGAAATTTAAAACCAGAAAATATTTTAATATCAAAAAGAGAAAAAGATGATTTATTATATGTAAAAATTGGTGGTTTCGCCACAGCAAAAATGAATGAAGAAGGGATAATAGAAAAAAAAATAAAAGAAACTTCATATTATTTTGCCCCTGAAATTATTAGTAATAATTATGATGAAAAATGTGATATTTGGTCAATTGGTGTTATTATGTATTTATTATTAAGTGGGAGATTACCTTTTTCAGGAGAAAATGATATAGAAATAAATGAAAAAATTCTTAAAGGAAAATATGATTTAAAAATAAGTGCTTTTAAAAATATTTCATTAGAAGCAATTGATTTAATTAAAAATTTATTAATTGTTAATCCATTAGCAAGAATAAATGCAAAAGATGCTTTAAATCATATTTGGTTTCAAAAATTAAAAATTAAAGAATTATTTAATGAAATAAAAAATAAAAATACAATACAGAAATTATTAGAAAATTTAAAAAATTATAAAAGTAATTCTATAATTCAAGAAACTGCTCTTGCTTATTTAGTTCATAATTTTCCTCAATTAATTAGTGTAATTAATGCTTGTAAATTATTTAATATTATTGATAATGATAATGATGGTAAAATTAAAAGTAAAGAATTATATAATGGAATAAAAAAATTTATTAATAATGATAATTTAGAAAGTGATTGTGAGGAAATTTTTAAAAAATTAGATATGGATAATAATGGTTATATTCAATATGAAGAATTTGTAAGGGCTGCTGTTAATAAAAGAAAATTTTTAGATGAAAAAATATTGAAATTTGCTTTTAATTTTTTTGATAAAGATGAAAATGGAGAAATTTCTTTTGAAGAAATTGAAAAAGTTTTTAAATCTAGTGTACCTGATCCAAAAAATGTTCATTTAGTTTTATTTAAAATTATTAATGAAGTTGATTCTAATAATGATGGGAAAATTTCTTTTGAAGAATTTTGTTTTGCTATGAAAAAATTAATTAAAAATGAATAATTAATAAAATTATTTTTATTATTTAATATTTATGATTTAAATTTAAGAAATATATTTTTTTGAATAATATTTTTAAAATTGTTTTTTAAAAAAACGAATTTTTTTTAATTTCATAAAATTGATAATAAACTTTTTTTAATAATAAAAAAAAATAAAATTATTTTTTTTATATACATTCTTTTTTATATTTAATTAATTGTCTAACCATAGGATAAATATCTTTTCCTTCTTTATCATATTTTTTAATTTGTTCTTCAGCAAAATTAATAAAATCATCTTGTTCTTTATAAATCAAATATTTATTTTTATAAGCATTATCTTCTTCTTCATTAAAATCAGTCAAAGCTCTTTTTCTTTTTTCTTCAGCTTGTTTTCTTTGATACTCACAAATATCTCTTTCTTTTTTTCTCCTTTCTAAATATTTATTTCTTTCTTCTTCTTCCATTTCTTTAACTTGTTTTCTAAATTCTTCAATTAATAAATGATCTTCAATTTTTTTTTTTTCTTTTTCTTCTTCTTTTAATTTTTTATGTAAAATTCTATCTTCTTCAATTTCTTTTTCTAATTTTTTTTTTTTTTCTTCTTTCATTAATTCTCTTGCTTGATCTTCTTTTTCTTTTTCTTCAATTTCTTTTTGTGTTCTTGCTTCATTTGCAGCTTTAATTTTTTGTAATAATTCAAATTGACTATCAATTAATTTTTGTCTTTGTGCTTGTTTAAAATCAAATTTTTCTTTTTCTTTTTTTTTTCTTAAATTTTCTATATATTCTTTTTTTTTTGCTTCCATTTCTATTTTTTTATTTTCTTCTTCTTCTAATAATTTTTCTTTTTCTTTTAATTTTATTAATTCGATATTTGAATTTAAAAATTCTTCTCTTTTTTTTTTTTTAAATTCTTTTAATTCTTCTAATTTTTTTTTCTCTTCTTTTAATTCATTTTGAGCATTTAATTTAATAATTTGACCTTCAACATATGCATCTTGTAATTCTTCGATTTTTTTTCTTTTATAATCTTTAAATTGATTTTCAATAATTTTCATATTAGCTTCATTTTTTTTTTTAATTTCTATTTGTTTTTCTAATTCTTTTTTATCATAATCTTCCATTTTTTTTTTCTCAATATCATCCCAATAATCATCATATAATTTCCATCTATTTTTTATTAATTGACTTTGTTGAATTTGAAGTTTTCTTTCTTGTAAAATATCAGAAAATCTCATTTTACTTACAAAAGCTTTTACAGGATCTTGTTGATAAAAATATTTTTCTCTTGCTTTTTCTACTATCATTTCTTTTTGTTTAATTTGAAATTTTGCTTCTTCTTCATCTATTTTTCTTCTTAATTTTTCATCTCTTAAAAATTTCCTTTTTTGAAATTCTAATTTTGCTTTTTCTTTATTTTCTAATGAATTTGGCCATTCTTTCATTTTTTTTGCATTTATTGCTTTTAATTTCATATCATAGGATTTTCTTATTTCTATTTCATTTTGTAAAGGAGAAATTGTGTTTTTTATTCTATCTAAATCACGTAATGTTATTACTGATGAACTATGCATCTTCATTTTTTTTTTTTGATTTTTTTTTATTTTTTTTAGGAGTTATATTTTTTTATGAATTATTAAATGGAATAAAAATGTTGTTTTTTATCAATTTTTTAAAGATTTATATTAAAGAATATAGATAATATTATTTTTAATTAATTTAATTTATAATTAATTTATTTATAAATTTTTCATTTTTTTAAATAAAAAATCAAATTTTTAAAATAAAAAGGCAAAAAAAAACAAAATGGGTAATACTGAAAATATACCTTTTACAGAAAAATTACAAAATATAAATGATGAAAGTTATGAATTATTAAAAAACTCAATAAAAAAATATTCATTTTCATTAACTAAGATTAGTGATATAAATAATAAACTTATAAATGAAAATTCATTAATAGAAGAATTTATAGAATTAAGAAAAAAAACTGATTTTAATGAACGAAAGTTAAAAATGAGAATAATTGGAAATAATAATAAAAATAGATATGGTGACATAGGACCCTTTAAAGATAATAAAGTACCTTTAAATAATAATAATTATATAAATGCATCATTTATAAATATCCCAAATGAACATTCATTCATAGCAACACAAGGTCCTTTAGATAATACAATTTCTGATTTTTGGGAAATGATAATTGATTATAATGTTTCAGTTATAATAATGTTATGTAATTTAAAGGAAAGAAATAAAATTAAATGTAGTGAATATTGGAATAAAGAATTAATTGAAAAAGATAATTTATTTAAGTTAATAAGTTTAAATTTAAAAGAATATAATGATAAAAATTTAATAATTAGAGAAATTGAAATTCAAAAAATTGGAAATTGGGAAATTAAAAAAGTTTTACAATTACATTTTACAGGATGGTCTGATCATGATGTACCAAATGAAAATGAAGTTTATAATACTTTTATTACATTATTTAAAACAATTAATGATAAAGGAAGTAATACTACTGTCATTCATTGTTCTGCTGGTGTTGGGAGAACTGGAACTTTTTTATCTTTAATTATTTTATATAATAATATTTTAAATCAAAAAAATGAAAACAGTCAACAAATTTCTTTTTCTATTTTTGGTTTAGTTAGACAATTAAAAGAAATGAGATTTTTATTAGTAGAAAATGAAAGACAATATATTTTTATATATAAATTTTTAAGATTATTTCTAGAAAAAGAAATTTTTAAAACTAAAAAATAATATATTATAAAATATATTATTTAATAACCATTGATTTTAATATTTAATTTATTTTTATAATATTTTCATATATTATTCTGATTATTATTTATATTTATATTTTGATTTGAATTATTATTCATATTATTTGTATTAACTTGAAATAAACCTTTAGATGGTAAATTTGTATTATTATGATTAATATTTATATTATGATTATTAATATTGGGATGATTATTAATATTAGGATTGTTAATATTATGATTATGATTAATATTAATATTATTATGATTAATAGTATTATTAATAGGCACTTGAATTTGATATGGATTATTAATTGGCATATTTCTAATATTATAATTTGCATTAATTGGATTATTTGGAGGATAATTTTTATTAATATTTTGCATATTAATATTTCTTGATTGTTGTTGAGAATATTGTTGAGTATTCATTAATTGAGTATGATTAAACATATCTGATTTAGGTAAAAATGAAACATTCCAAAATATTGGACATTTATCTTCTCTTTCATATGTATATTTTAATTTTCTTTTTAAAAAATGTTTTGAATGCTGTTCTCTTTGTGAGTTTATATCATCATTAAATAAAATTGCACTACTAAAACATTTTAATAATTTTGTATCTCCTTCATATATTTCTTTTCTATGTTCATTTATACTTTCATTATCTTCACTTATTATTAATCTACTTTTTCTCTGTTTGGATTTTTGATATTTACTTTTTTTTGTATTAGTATTTTCAATATGAATATTTGAATCTCCATCTTCTTTTTTATTTGCATCAATATCATCATCAATCATTAATTTAATTTTATTTAAACCTTTTTTATCTTGACTCATTTCTTTTAAAAAATAATTTAAAATAAATAAAATAAATTAAAATTACAAAAAATAAAAAATTATATTTTAATAAAATAATTTAATTTTAAGGATATTGTTTAAAAAATTCTTTTCTATTTTTAGAAATTAAAAAAAATATTTAAAATATTAAAAAGTATTTGTTATAAGTTTTTTATAAAAATATAATTTAATAAATATTTATTAAATATTTATGATTTTTTTTTATTTTTTTTTGAAAAAGTAAAATAATTTATTTTTTAAAATTAAAAAAATAAGTAATTTCTAATTTAAAAAATGCAGCCTAATTTCAAATTACGTGAACGAATATATACAAATAATGATAGATCAATAGCAATTTTTAAAACAAGAAAACGTCAAACAATATTATTTATAGCAGTAAAAGTATATTCTAAAAAACGACAACCTTTATATAATAAAGAATATTCAATTTTAAAAAATCTCTCTTCAAAATCAATAATTAAAGTATATAATTATTACGAAGATGAAAAAAACTTTTATATGGAAATGGAATATTGTGCAAGTAGTGACTTATCACAATATTTATGGTCAAATAAACATTGTAATTACTTTGAAAAAGTAATAAAAGTTGTTAGTACTCAAATTTTATTAGGATTAAAAAATTTACATTCAAATGGAATTATTCATTGTAATTTAAAACCTTCAAATATAGTTCTTGATGAATTTGGTAATGTTAAAATTTGTGATTTAAAAAAAGCTTTAAATATTAATGAAATGAGTAATGAAGATATTAAAATTAATAAAAGTGCTATGACTCCTTGTTATACTGCTCCAGAATTATTTACTGAACAAGGGGTTTTTTCTTATAAAAGTGATTTTTGGGCTTTAGGTTGTATTATGTATGAAATGGCTGTTGGACAAGTTCCTTATTATGATCATAATATGAATAAATTAATTATGAAAATTTTAAATGAACCTGTTGATTTTTCTATGAAAAATTTTCAAGAATATAGTGATGATTTTATTGAGGTTTTAAAAAGATTGTTAGATAAAGATTATAATAATAGATGTGATTGGGATGAAATTGAGAATTTTAATTTTTGGGATTATGAAATTTTTAAAAATCCAAGATATTATTCTAATAATAATAATAATAGTAGTAATAATAATAGTACTAGTATTAATAGTAATAATAATAGTACTAATAATAGTATTAATAATATTAATAATAGTAATAGTAATAGTAATAATAATAATAATAATAATATTAATTCTATTAATAATAGTAATAATATTAATAATAATCATATTAATAATAATAATTCAAATGCTAATTATATTGTTAAAAAATCATTAAGTTTTGTTCCTTCAAATGTACCAAATATTAATCAAAGTAGTCTTTTAAATAATAAATATGTTAACCATAATTCTGCAGAATTACCTTTAATATATGAGAGAAAAAATATAAAAGGTAGTTTTCAAAAATCAAAAGATGATGATATAAACGAAGATACAAATCAAAAAAAAAAATTAGATGAAGAGATTAATTTCCAAAATAATGAAAATGATATTTTAGAAAATAATTATGAGCAAAAATATGAAAATATGAAAATATCTTTATCACAAAGTTTAATGAATATAACAAAAATAGTAGATAAAAAAGAAAAAAAATTATCAAATTATTCATTAAGTCAAATAATAACATCAATAGATAAACCAATAAAATTACCTCAAATTGAAGACATAATAATTCAAGATAGTGATAAAAATATTAAACCAATAATAGGAAACAAATCAATAGAAATAATAAAACATCCATCATATAAAGTAGAAAAAATTGTTTTATCACCAGTTTATCAATTAAATCAATTAAGAGAATTAATTTCAAAAAATAAAATATCTCATATTCAAACTTATATAGGATATATATATCAATTAATGAAAAGTTATGCAAATAATTTAAAATATGATTACTTATTAAATTTTTTAAATTATTTCGAATCAATAATTCTACAAAAAGATATGAGTAATAATATAATAAATTCTCCTTTTTGTGAATTAATAATATCATTTTTAAATATTAATAATGATGATATTAGAATAAGAGCTTGTAGTATAATTGGTTTTTTAATAAGATATTCAACAACTGTACAAACTCCATTAGATAAATATAATTTAACTGAAATTTTAATATCTTTTATATCAGATAATAATTTAGAACTTAATAGAAAAGCAATGGCAACTTTAGGAGAATATTTATTTTTTGTAGCAACTCAAATTGAAGAAGAAGAAGATGAAAATTGTGATATTTGGAAAATTTCTCCTGAATCTATTAAAGCATTATTATTATCTTTAAATCATTCTGATGAAATTATTCGTTTATATTCTTTAAAAACTATTGAAAATATATCAATATTAACTAATTTATCTAGAATTTTTTTTTCTTCTGATGATTTTTTAGATACAATTGTAAATATATATAATGAAAATTGTGAAAATTTAGAAATTCATTCTAGTGCATTGAATATTTGTTCACATTTAATTAGACAAGAGCAAAGTTTATTAAAAGATTTTTTAGATAAATTAATTGATCCTTATAATATTATACTTGAAAAAGAAAGTGAAAGAAATCAACAAATTCTTATTAATTGTTTATTATTTGGTTTATTTGAAAATCCTGATAATTTAAATAATATTAATTGTGATGATTTTATTCCTGAATGTATTAATTTATTACCTAGTTCAAATATTATTATTTCTTCTAAAATTATTATATTATTTACATTTGTTTTAAGAAAAAAAGAAATTTTATTAAAATATGATAAACAAGTCTTTGATGCGATTTTTAAATTAAAAAAAGATAATAATTTCTTTTATTATGTAAAAATATTTGAAAATTTCATTATAAGTCAATATGATAAATTAGTAAATCATTTTATAATATTAAATGACAATAATGAAATAATAAATTATTTAAATATATTTAATTCAATTGCATCATATCATAGAATATCATCTTCATTATTTAAACCTCATTTTTTAAATTTTTTAATATCAATTTTATATAAAAATACAACAAATGAAATAACAACAAAAATATTTGATTTAATAAGAGCATTTAGTGAAAATACATATTGTGTAGAAAAAAATGCAAATTTCATAATAACAAATATATTTACAAAAATATTATTTTTAGCAATAAAATTAGATAAAGAATTTCAAAGACCACCATTAAATATTTGTGCAAATATTTTATCAGTTTTATTAGATGATGATAATTTATATTGTTCAACAATAATAGAAAAAGGAAAAACAAATCAGATTAATTCAATGATACAAATAATTTTACCAACAATATTTGAAATATTACAAATTCCAGATA
Organism: Isotricha sp. YL-2021a; assembly: GCA_023806865.1. Classification (NCBI taxonomy): domain Eukaryota; phylum Ciliophora; class Litostomatea; order Vestibuliferida; family Isotrichidae; genus Isotricha; species Isotricha sp. YL-2021a. The sequence continues at coordinate 6,914 of JAJJLH010002463.1, read as the reverse complement.
CAATGAATGATGCACTTTCTTTTCTAGCTTTAATTATTGTCAAAAATACTGCTTTTATATCACTTTATCGTTCTGTTGGAATAATTGATTTTGTTTTTAATTTAATGAAAGAAGATAAATATTATTTTAATTTGAGTTTAATTAAAATATTAATTAAATTAATTGAATCTAATGATACAACATTTAATGATATTATTGATATGGAATTAATAGATAAAGTTAATTTTATGTTAGGAAAAGAACAAATGGAAGAAATGGGAATTTATACTGAATATGTTATTGAAATGTTTATGGATTTAATGTTTAAAATAAATGATGAAAAAAAATTAAGATATTCAGGAAATTATGATAAAGAAAATTATAAAAATAATTTTTTATCAAAAATAAAGAAAGTTTCAATAAATTTTAAATTATGTATAAAATTATTAAATTGTGAAAATATTAATATTCAAACTAAAAGTTGTATTTGTTTAATGTTTATTTTACAATTTTTTCCAAATGGAGAAAGTGAAATTCCTATTAAATTTACATCTGATGATATACCAAATTTATTAAAAGGTTTAGATTCATATTCAACTAAAAATCATAAGAAAATAATTAAAATATTTAAATGGATTATTGATTATCAAAAAGATTATCTTGATGTTTTAAAAGGTAATCTTATGTTTTTACAAACTTATGTTGAAATAATTAGAGATACTTCAAATAAACAAGATGTGGTTGAATTAGCTGAAAAATTTTTAAAAGATATATCTAAAATTAAATGTTGAAAATTGGATATATATTTATTTTTTATAAGATAGTATATTTTTATATATTTTTTATTTTTTTTAATTATTTGAGAATTTTATTTTTTTATTATATTTTTTATTGTAATTATTTTTTCCTTCACTTAAAATATATTGATTTATTTTTTACAGAAAAAAAATGAAAAAAAAAGTAGATTTATCAAATACATATATTTCACATTCAAAATTTTCATCAAGAAAAAATAAACAAATGTCAAACGCAAAATCTTTTTTTTTATCATCACAAACAATTGATAATGTATCAAAGATAATTGATAGAAAAATTATAATCAATAAAAAAATATTAAGTCAAATAAAAAACAATATCATTTCACCAAATAAAGCAAATGAAAAAAAAGAAATAATAAACCCAAATTTCATTAATAATTATAGTTTAAATAAAAAATATTTTAAAAAATCCCAATCATATCGTCAACCTACATTAATGAATAAAAAACAAAATTTAACAGCCAAAATGTATGAAAAAATAATACAAAGATTATTTAATTATATGAAAATTATTTTACCAAGAGAAAAATATTATGATATAAGTAATAGATATTTAAAAGAGGTTTCAAAAGAATTACATTTTACATCAAAAAAAAATTCATCTCAAAATGATTTAACAATAACAAATTTAATAAAATCAACTACTGCAAATAGTTTAAATGATTCAAATACAAATTCATTTTCTAATTTGAAATTAAATTCTAATAATAATATTCATATTTCTAAGAGAAAAAAGGAACATTCATCTTTATATTCATTGAATAAATTAAAAATTTTAAATTATAAAACTATGAGTCATAGTAAATCTAAAAGTCCAAGTAAATCAAGTAAATCAAATTCAAAAGAAAAAAATCATATTAATAAAATAGGAAAAAATTCTGCAAAAAAATTAATTAATTGTAGAATATTTAATAGAATAAATAAAGAAATTTTAAATATAGAAGCTTTAAAACCGAATAAAAATAGTTTGAATAATAAAAAAAAATTTTTAAATAAAAGTACTAATAAAAAATATATTAATAATATGAATTATAAAAAAAATAATAATAATCTTTCAGTTGATATAAATAATATTACTTTTTTTGAAAAAAAAGATGATATTAAAGATAATGATTCTTTATCTACTGAAAAAAGAAATAAAATTAAAAATTCTGAACAATTAATAAAAATAAAATCAACTCTTGATGAAGAATTAAAAAAAATGTTTAATTTCTCATATGAATCATTTCTAAATAAGGAAAGTGAAAGTAACAGTAAAAAAAGTTTTCCCAAATAAAAAAAAATATATTTTTTCTCTTTTATAAAATATAAATATTAAAATATAAAAAAATATTTAATAAATTTACCAATTATAAATCTAAAAAAAAAAAAAAAAAAAAAAAAATTAAAAATAAAAAAACCAAAAAAAAAAATGGTAACTTAAAATAAACTAATCTCTAAATAGGCAACGGACATTCGTTCTCGTACATTATCAAATTTCAAAACCCAAACAAAATCCAAAACAAACAAATGGATTGATAGTAAACTTCCAGTAATAGACACAGCCTATTTAACATTATATGACTATGAAAGAATAAAAAAAAATGCATATAATCCAACAGAAGAAGAAGAATTAAATGAAAGGAAAATAAAAACAGAACAAGAATATGATAAAACAGCAAAAGCAAGAGCATTAAAAGAAAAAATAAAAAAATTTGATAAAAATCGTCCTAAATTTGAATTAAGTGATGAAGATAGAGAAAGAATAGAAAGAAATAATGATTTACAAAGAATTTATCAAAGAGTTTTAGATAATAATGAAGAATGTGTTAAACAAATGGAAAAATTAAGTTTATATGCTAGAGTTGCTACAATTAGAGATCGTCAAAAAGCAGAACATAAAGAAATGGAGAAAGTTTTTAAAAAAAAAGAAGATAAATTAGATACTATGATGGAATTAGAAAGATTAAAAGAATTAAAATTACAACAAGATAGAGAATTAAATAGAAAAATTCAAAATAGAGATGGTGCTTTAATTGTTATTGAACAAATTAAAGATAAAGATAGAGAAAGAATGAGACAACAAGAACTTATTGATAGAGAACAAAAAATGATGTTATTACAAATTAAAGAATTACAAGCTCAAGAAATTAGAGCTGCTGAATTAAAGAAAATTAGAAATGAACAATCTGCAAAAGAAATTGAAGAAACTAATAAAATTTCAGCTTTAAAAAAACAAAAGCAATTATTAAAAGAAAGAGAAGAAGATTTTAAAATATTAAAATATAATATTGAAAAAGCTAAAAAAGAAGAAGAAGAATTAAGAGAAAAAAAAAGAATTGCAGAAGAAAAAGAAAGAGAATTACAAAAATTAAGAGAAAAACAAGAAAAAGCTCAAGATAAAAAAGCTGAATATGATGCTTTAATGGCAAAAAGAGCTTATGATGAAAGTGAGAGACAAGCAAGAAAAAAAGAAAGAGAAGAAGAATTATTAAGAAAAAAAAAAATTGCTGATTTAATTGCAACTAATGAAAAACAAAGAAAAGAAAAAGAAATGCAATTAGCAGAAAAAGCAAAACAAGAAAAAGAAGAATATGAAAAAATTGTTAAAAATCAACTTTTAGAAATGGAAAAAGAAAGGAGAATTGAAGAAGAAAAAGCAAGAAAGAGATATGAATATAATATTGATTTAGTTAAATTAATTCAAGAAAAGGAAGAAAGAGATAGATTGAAAGCATTAGAAAAAATTGAAGAAGCTAGAAAAATTAAACAAATTAAAGATGATTGGTTGAGAAGAATGGAAAAAATTAAACAAGAAAAAATTCAAAAGTTGAAAGATATGAAAATTAAACCATCATATATTGCTGATTTAGAAAATTTTCAAATTATTAAATAGAATTTTTTTAATTTTTTATTTTTTTGAAATTTAATTAATTTTTTTTTTTATTTATATGGATTTGTTTAATGAAATGTTTAAATATGAGAAAAAGAGTTTGAATGATTCTTTTTATTCTGATTATTTTAATTATAATAATAATTCTAATTTATCATCTTTTAGTAAATTAAAAAATCATAATTTATTTCAAAATCAAATTTCAATAAGATCAAAATATTTTAGGACAAAATTTAAACAATCAATTTATGATGGAGTAAAATTAAATAAAGTTTCTTCGTTAATTTCATTAAAAAATAATTTTTCAAAAATGAAAAATCAGATTAGATTACAGAAAAATTCTGACTATTCTAATAACTCTAAATTAAGTATTACCAATAATTCAACTATAAATAATAATTCAAATTTATTTTTAACAAGTGAATTAAAAAGAAAAGAAAAAAAGGTAAAAATTAGAAATAGAAGTATGGATGATGATAAAATAAAAATAAATAATAATAATGATAATATAAATCAAGAGTTAAATAAAGTTTTAAACAATGCTAAAATTCATTTTAAATTAAATAATTTATTATATTCTAAAAGAGAAGATAATAAAGAAAAATTTATTAAAAATTGTAAAGATATTTATTTAATAAAAATTTTTCAGTCTCTTCAAAAGGAACAAATTGAATATTCTTCAAGAGACTTAAAAGGAGAAACTGAAAGGAAAATAAATAATATTAAATCAAATATTAATCATATTATTTCTTCAAAAAAGAAATATATTGAAGATATGGATTTATATTTATATTTTTTAAATAAACAAAAAATAAAAGATTTTAAACAATTAGAAATATTACAAGATAAAAAATATGAAATTCAAATGGAAGTTAATTCTTTAATACTTGAAATAGTGAAAAAACAAAAACAATTAAAAAAAATGATAAAGTTAAGAAATTTTTTATTAAGAGTTAAAGAGAAAATTTATATTTTTCCAATTAATTTTGTAGAATTATATACTAAAGAAAGTAAAAAAGAATATATAAAAAAAGAAATAAATTCTTTAAATATTAAAGTTAATAATTCAACAATTGAAGAATTTTTATTTGATGATTTTGATGGAGAATTAAATCAAATCCAAAAAGATAATAAATTAAAAAAAATTCCAATCATTAGAAAAAAAATAAAAAAGAAAACTTTGACAGAAACACAAAAAGAAAAAAATAATATTTTAACAAATAAATTATCATATTATATTGTAAATAAAGTCCCTATTTTTCAAAATGTAGATGAATTTTTAAATTGTTATAAAGATTTAGAAAATAAGATATTAGATTTAATTTTAGAAAAAGTAAAAAATTTAGAAATAATAAAACAATTGAAATCAGAATATAAATCAATTATTAAAGATGGAAATAATTATGAAAATTTTATAAATAAAATAATATATCGAAATGAAGAAAAATTAAAATTTATTCTTATAAAATATAATAATAATAAGGAAGTATTATCATCTTTAAAAAATAAAAAATTAAATATTCCAAAAAAATTTGATGAAAAAAATATCAATTCAATAAATAAATCACCTTTTATAGATATGGATATGGTATATTTTGATAGATATAACAATTTAATAAAAAATAGTAAATATGAATATGCAGTTCTTTTTAATAATATAATTAATTATATTGAAAATTTTCTCAAATTAAATTACAATAATTATAAAAAAGAAGATATTTATAAATTCATTTCCAAATATGTTTATTTAAATATTATAAAAAGTAAAAATAATATTGATGAATATAAACTTTTAATACCTGATTTCATAATTAAATTGTTAAAAGTTTATGAAAATATATGTGAAATAATTTTGGAAAATCATAATAATTATAAAAAAAATACATTAAATAATGACTCAATAAAATTTTTTTCTGAAATATATCAAAGAAAAAGAAATCAAAAAAATACAAAGCAAATAAGAGATTTAATATTAAAGAAAAAAGATCAAAATAAAATAAATATATATAAGAAAACAATTAAGTCAGTATATATACCAAAAAAAAAAGTTCCTGAACAATTTAATCCAAAATTTTTTTCAATGTCAAAAAATTCTTCAAAAAGTTATTCCATTAAATCAAAAAAAGAAATGGAATTACAATCATTTATTTTTTTTGAATAATAATTGTAGAAATTAAAAACAAATAATAAAAAAAATTATATTAATGATATAAAATATAAAATCAAAATCCTTTAACTCATTTATTCTTGAACATGTTAATATAATGGAATTACTTTATTAATCATATAATATTATATTTAAATATTTATTTTTAATTTTTTATATAATAAATATTTGATTATAATATTTATAAATTATAAAATTAAAATAAAATCAATTTTATAAATAGTAAAACAAAAAAGTAATTTTTATTTTTATAATTTAATTTTTAAGAGATTTAAAAAGAATAAAAAAAATGAATTATTATTGTATTTTTATTTAATGTCATACTTGTGCATAAATATATCATTTATATTACCAATAATTTATTATTTTGTTAATATAAAAAATAATTTTTTTATATTTTTTCCTTATAATCCATTATATTTTTTTATTTAAATAATTTGGTTTTTTCATGATTACTTTAAAATTATAATTTTTAAAATATTGTTAGTTAATTTATAATTAAGTTAAAGTGATACAATCCAGTTAAAAGAAAAATCCCAGCTGATAGTTTATGCATCTTTTTTATTGTTAGTTTCTCTAAATTTGAAATACATATCTTTTATAAATGTTTTAATTAATTTTATTCCTTTGTTATCTTTTTTCTTTTTTTCCTTTTTTTCTGAATAATTTTTAATTAAAAAAGAGAAATTAGTTATTTAGTTATTTAGTTAGTTAGTTAGTTAGTTAGTTAGTTATTTAGTTAGTTAGTTATTTAGTTAGTTAGTTATTTTGTTAGTTAGTTATTTAGTTATTTAGTTAGTTATTTAGTTAGTTAGTTAGTTAATTAGTTAGTTAGTTAGTTAGTTAAATTAAAAAAGCGAAATTTAGTTAGTTAGTTAGTTAGTTAAAGTCCGGCAAGCCGGCTCATATTTAATAATTAAATTAAAAAAAAAAAAAGAAACCCAAGCTTCATAGTTTATTCATCTTTTTTATTGTTAGCTTTTCCAAATTTGAAGTACATGTCCTTTATAAATGTTTTAATTAATTTTATTCCTTTATTATCTTTTTTCTTTTTTTCCTTTTTTTCTGAATAGTTTTT
>JAJJLH010002462.1:0-21067 GCA_023806865.1 Isotricha sp. YL-2021a | reverse complement strand
AATAACATCATTTAAAATTAAATAATGAACTTTAGGTATTTCATTTAATAATTCTAAAGCAGCAATTTTAATTTTTTTATTATTACAACTTTCAATAAAATAAAAAATAATTCCATAATAAAAAAAAAAAAATGTCATTATCCCCCGCTCACCAAAACTTCCTTTTCCTAATCTCAAAACTCCTAACAACAGACAACACAGAGAGAAAAAATGCAGAAACCCAGATTCAAAATTTAATAAATTCAAATTATTCAGACGTAATAACATCCTGTTCTGAATTTTTAAAAAATGATTCAATTCAAACTGAAGTTCGTCATTACAGTTCAATAATAATAAATTTATGTTTAAAATCAAATGAAAATCAACAAAAATATTTATCATTACCAAAAGAAATAAGAGAAATAATAAAAAATAATATTTTATTTTGTTTATCAAGTGAAAAAAAAGAAATAAGAAAAGCTTCAGCAACATCAGTAAGTTCAATTGCAAAAATAGAAATTCCTATTCATCAATGGGAACAATTAATGCAAATTTTATGTAATGCTACAAATCATATTAATAATAATTTTAAATTAGCTTCTTTAATGACAATTGGTTATATTTGTGATGAATGCTCACCTGATTTTTTTTCTCCTGATGAAAAAATTAATATGACTAATTCTATTATTAATGTTATTAGTAATAATATGAATTGTGATAATAATAATGAAAGTATTGAATTAGTTTTACAATGTTTTGATACTTTAAATAGTTTTTTACCTTTTTTAAAAGGAAAAATTGATGAAGGAGAATTTAGAAAAAAATTTTTTGGAATTATTTTTTATTTTATTGAAAGTTGTAATAATAAAAAAATTAAAATTGCTGCTTTAGAATTATTAAATGAAATACCTAAAGTTCATTATTTAATTTTAAATGATGTTATTGATAATATTACTAAAATGTTATCTAATAAAATTTTAAATTGTGATGATGAAGAAATTGGTATTCAAGGATATATTTTTTTTATTTCTTTATCTAAAGAAGAATTAAAAAGAGAAAATTTAAATCAAACAAATTATAATTTTTCACAAAAAATTATAAATTTAATTTGGCCTTGTATACAAAATACTTTATTAAATAGAAATTTAAATTATGAAAAATTACATCCTGATGATTATACAAGATATTCAACAATATCTTTTTTATTAGATAATTTATCAAAATTAATTGATTTTTCTTTTATAAATGATGTTTTTTATTTTATGGGAAAATGTTTAAATTCAAATGAAATAAAAGAAAAAAATTGTGCAATTTATGCATTTACTTCAATTTTAGAAACAAAATGGAATGAAAATTTAAGAAATATTATTCCTTCATCTTTACCTCAAATTTTATCTATGATTGATTCAAATGATACTGAATTAGAAATAACTTGTTCTTGGTGTATTGAAAAATTATGTTTATTATTTTATGATATTATTGCAGTTACTGAAAATAGTTTTCAAATAGTAATTTTAAAAATAATAGAAAAATTAAAAAGTAGAAATAAAAAAGTTATAATTCATTTATGTTTAGCAATTCATAATTTATCATCAAATTTATCAAATGTTCATTTTGCAAATAGATATTTTTCAAAATATTTAAAAGAATTATTAATGATATTATTAACATTAGCATATGATAAAGATGCATATAATTTTAATTTAAATATATCAAAACATGCATTTTTAGCAATTGGAACTTTAATTGAAGGTTCTCAAGAAATTGATATTAATACTTTAAAAGAATTTTTTCCTATTGTTTATGATGCTTTAAAAAATTCTTTAAATAATCAAAATTTTATTAATAATCAAATGCAATATGATTTTCAAAGTTATATTTGTAGTATTATTATACCTACTCCTCTTAAAATGAATATGACAAAAGAACAAATTAATTCTTTATATAATTTAATTAAAAGTAGTTTTGATGATAGAAAAGGAGTTTATGAAGAAGGATTAATGGCAATTGCAGCTTTGTCAATTAATAATAAAGATAATTTTGATATTTTAAATGATTTTATGATTTATTTAAAATTTGCTTTACAAAATTATAAAGAAACTGAAATTTGTCATAAAGCAATTTTTTCTCTTGGTGAATTAATATTAAATTTAGAAGAAAAAATGAATAATTATTTAGATGAAATAATGCCATTAATATTAGATATATTAACAAAAGATTCAGATAAATCATTAAAAGTACAATCATTAATGATATTTACAGATATTTTTTATTGTGAGAAAATAAACTCATTTAAATATTTTGATATAATAATAAATTATGTAACAAAAGCTTTTGATGTTGCTTTATTATCATGTGATCCTAATGATATTGATTTATGTGAATATTATAAATTATTAAGAGAAAGAATTATTGAATGTGTTGAATGTATTATTTCTGCTATTGTAAAAAATAATAAAAAAGATATTTTTCAAAATTATATTGATCGTACTATTCAATTTATTAATAATTATATGAATATTAAAGATGAGCCTAATGAATATACTGTTAGTGAATGCTGTGGAATTTTATGTGATTTATTTCAATTGTATGGTAATTCTATTGGAGGGAATATTCAAAATAATACTGTTGTTAGAATGAAAAATATCATGGAAAAAACTGGAGATTCTAATAAAATTGAATTAGCTAAAAATGTTGTTACTTATGTTATGATGTATAATTTGAATAATCCTAATTTTTAATTATTTTTTTAAGTTAATTTTTATTATAAATATTTAAATTTATTTATGATACTTTTTTTCTACTTATATAATTTTAGCTTTAAATATTTTATATAAAATATATAAAGCTAAAATTATATAAGTAGAAAAAAAGTATCATAAATAAATTTAAATATTTATAATAAAAATTAACTTAAAAAAATAATTAAAAATTAGGATTATTCAAATTATACATCATAACATAAGTAACAACATTTTTAGCTAATTCAATTTTATTAGAATCTCCAGTTTTTTCCATGATATTTTTCATTCTAACAACAGTATTATTTTGAATATTCCCTCCAATAGAATTACCATACAATTGAAATAAATCACATAAAATTCCACAGCATTCACTAACAGTATATTCATTAGGCTCATCTTTAATATTCATATAATTATTAATAAATTGAATAGTACGATCAATATAATTTTGAAAAATATCTTTTTTATTATTTTTTACAATAGCAGAAATAATACATTCAACACATTCAATAATTCTTTCTCTTAATAATTTATAATATTCACATAAATCAATATCATTAGGATCACATGATAATAAAGCAACATCAAAAGCTTTTGTTACATAATTTATTATTATATCAAAATATTTAAATGAGTTTATTTTCTCACAATAAAAAATATCTGTAAATATCATTAATGATTGTACTTTTAATGATTTATCTGAATCTTTTGTTAATATATCTAATATTAATGGCATTATTTCATCTAAATAATTATTCATTTTTTCTTCTAAATTTAATATTAATTCACCAAGAGAAAAAATTGCTTTATGACAAATTTCAGTTTCTTTATAATTTTGTAAAGCAAATTTTAAATAAATCATAAAATCATTTAAAATATCAAAATTATCTTTATTATTAATTGACAAAGCTGCAATTGCCATTAATCCTTCTTCATAAACTCCTTTTCTATCATCAAAACTACTTTTAATTAAATTATATAAAGAATTAATTTGTTCTTTTGTCATATTCATTTTAAGAGGAGTAGGTATAATAATACTACAAATATAACTTTGAAAATCATATTGCATTTGATTATTAATAAAATTTTGATTATTTAAAGAATTTTTTAAAGCATCATAAACAATAGGAAAAAATTCTTTTAAAGTATTAATATCAATTTCTTGAGAACCTTCAATTAAAGTTCCAATTGCTAAAAATGCATGTTTTGATATATTTAAATTAAAATTATATGCATCTTTATCATATGCTAATGTTAATAATATCATTAATAATTCTTTTAAATATTTTGAAAAATATCTATTTGCAAAATGAACATTTGATAAATTTGATGATAAATTATGAATTGCTAAACATAAATGAATTATAACTTTTTTATTTCTACTTTTTAATTTTTCTATTATTTTTAAAATTACTATTTGAAAACTATTTTCAGTAACTGCAATAATATCATAAAATAATAAACATAATTTTTCAATACACCAAGAACAAGTTATTTCTAATTCAGTATCATTTGAATCAATCATAGATAAAATTTGAGGTAAAGATGAAGGAATAATATTTCTTAAATTTTCATTCCATTTTGTTTCTAAAATTGAAGTAAATGCATAAATTGCACAATTTTTTTCTTTTATTTCATTTGAATTTAAACATTTTCCCATAAAATAAAAAACATCATTTATAAAAGAAAAATCAATTAATTTTGATAAATTATCTAATAAAAAAGATATTGTTGAATATCTTGTATAATCATCAGGATGTAATTTTTCATAATTTATATTTCTATTTAATAAAGTATTTTGTATACAAGGCCAAATTAAATTTATAATTTTTTGTGAAAAATTATAATTTGTTTGATTTAAATTTTCTCTTTTTAATTCTTCTTTAGATAAAGAAATAAAAAAAATATATCCTTGAATACCAATTTCTTCATCATCACAATTTAAAATTTTATTAGATAACATTTTAGTAATATTATCAATAACATCATTTAAAATTAAATAATGAACTTTAGGTATTTCATTTAATAATTCTAAAGCAGCAATTTTAATTTTTTTATTATTACAACTTTCAATAAAATAAAAAATAATTCCAAAAAATTTTTTTCTAAATTCTCCTTCATCAATTTTTCCTTTTAAAAAAGGTAAAAAACTATTTAAAGTATCAAAACATTGTAAAACTAATTCAATACTTTCATTATTATTATCACAATTCATATTATTACTAATAACATTAATAATAGAATTAGTCATATTAATTTTTTCATCAGGAGAAAAAAAATCAGGTGAGCATTCATCACAAATATAACCAATTGTCATTAAAGAAGCTAATTTAAAATTATTATTAATATGATTTGTAGCATTACATAAAATTTGCATTAATTGTTCCCATTGATGAATAGGAATTTCTATTTTTGCAATTGAACTTACTGATGTTGCTGAAGCTTTTCTTATTTCTTTTTTTTCACTTGATAAACAAAATAAAATATTATTTTTTATTATTTCTCTTATTTCTTTTGGTAATGATAAATATTTTTGTTGATTTTCATTTGATTTTAAACATAAATTTATTATTATTGAACTGTAATGACGAACTTCAGTTTGAATTGAATCATTTTTTAAAAATTCAGAACAGGATGTTATTACGTCTGAATAATTTGAATTTATTAAATTTTGAATCTGGGTTTCTGCATTTTTTCTCTCTGTGTTGTCTGTTGTTAGGAGTTTTGAGATTAGGAAAAGGAAGTTTTGGTGAGCGGGGGATAATGACATTTTTTTTTTTTTATTATGGAATTATTTTTTATTTTTAAATCAATTTAAATATTAAATTATTGGATTTAAATTTGTTTTTTTTTTTTTTTTAAAGTTTTTTTAATTTTTTTAAGAATGAGTTTTTATAAATTTAAAATTTAAATAATTAATTTTTTTTTTTTTTAAAATTTATTAATATGAAAAATATAATATCTTTTATTTATGAAAAACAATAAAAATTTCTAAAAGTTAAAACAAATAAAATTAATTTCATTTTAATTTTTAAATGAATGTTATTTTGCATCTATTTTAGTAACCATTCTTTTAATTGAATTTATCAATTTATATTACATTAAAATCTCTTTTGCTTGTTATTTATTAGATAAAAAGAAATGATATAAAAAATATAATAAAAGATTTCATTTTAAAATGTAATAAATGTAAAACAATATTAAATATAATACAATAAATATTATGACAAAAATTTGACTGTAATGAATATTTAAAAGATATAAATAATATTTAATATATCATTTAAAGACATTCTTGTAATTTATTCATTTGATAATAAATATATAAATTTTATTTTGAAGATAAATATTATTCAATGTGAGAAATGTAAAAAATATAAATTTTTTTCTTTAAATTTTTTATTATTTATATATTATGCTATATTAAAATAATTGAATAATTTTAATCCCTTTTTTATAAAAAGTTATTTTTTAAATCAAAATGGGTGAAATGATGAATAAATCTCAAAAAAATTCTGCAGAAAAAGAACAAGAACACGAAATTAAAAAAGAAGAGAACAAAGAGCCAATTAAAGCAAACGAAACAATAGAAACATCTAATCAAAGAACAGATCATTTTAATTCAAATATTGATAATACAAATGAACTTTTTAATTCACAAAAAGAAAATAATGCAATTTTATATTCAAATTATTCATTAAATCATTCAATAGCAACAGTAAATATTAAAAGAATAAAAAAAGAATTTGAAGGAGAATTTATTTTCATAATTGATATATCACAATCAATGAAAGAATATATTCACCAAATATTAAATGATATTATGCCAAAAGTTTTTGAAAATTTAAATATTGATGATAAAAAAATAATTCATTTATTAACATTTTCAAATGAAACAACCCATTACAAATTAACAAAAAAAGAATTTGAAGGTATTAAAATAGATAAAGGAGAATCAACACAAATGTTAGGAGTAATAAAAATATTAGAAAAATTAATAAATTCATTTAATAAAGAAACATTTATTAATATATTAGTATTAACAGATGGAATGATACATGATAAAAATGATACAGAAGAAAAATTAAAAAATTATATTAATGAAGTAAAAAATAAATATAAATATATAAATTCAAAAGCAATAAGATTTATTTCTAATGATGATGCAATGCCAGATACTAAAGTTTTATGTTCTTTTTTAAGATTTGATACTGATATTAATTTTAAATTACCAATAACTTTTCATCCAATAAAAAATGAAAAAAATAGTTTTGAAAATAATGAAAATAATGAAAATAATGAATTAATGAATAATGAAGAAATTGATGATTATGTTGAACAAATTACTAAACTTTTTGAAAATCAAAAATCAGGATATAAAATTGAAGGTGATGGAATAAGTTTAGATCCATCTTCTCCTTTAGGAAAAAATTATAATTCATTTGAATTACCTTTTGGTAAAAGTATAATATTTATTCATAAATCATTAAATGATGAAACATTAAATGAATATTCAATTATAAATAAAATTAATAATAAGAAAATTAATATTGAAAATAAAGGGAAAGTTACTCAAGAAAATCTTTATAATGTTTATAAAGAATTTTTTGAAAAAAAAATAGAAGAAGTTCTTAATAATAAAGTTGTTGGAACTAATGAAGCAATTAATAAAAATGAAGAATTAATTGATTTTATTGAAAAAATTGAAAATGAAACTGAAGGAGATAGAAATTATTATAATAAAGATGTAAATATTGTAAATTTATTAAAACAAATAAACAAAAACACTGAAATTAAAATTATGGATGGTGAAGAAATTAATAATTATTTAATTAAAAAAAAGGAAGAAATAGTAAATTATGTTGAAAAATTAGTTCAAGATAATAAAATTGAAATTGGTGATGAAAAAATTGATTTATTTTTAATTTTAGATAATTCAAAATATATGAAAGAAAAAATTAATATATTATTAAATAAAGTAATATATCAAGTAGTTAAAAATAAATATAAAGATGATGATAAAGTTAAAATTAATATTTTGACATTTAATTCTGAAGATGATGATCCACAAGAAGAAACTTGTTATATTGAAAGCTTAGAAAATTATCAAATTTCATGTGAAGGTGAAAGACATTTTTATTATTGTTTAGAATATTTAATTAAAAAAATTGAAAAGAAAGATTCAAATTATCATTTATTTTTTTTTTTTTCTGGGAATATTGAAGACAAAAATAATGTAGTTAAATTACAATTTAATTTCGTTAATTTGATTAATAATAGAAATATTATTTCTAGAGTTGTTAAATATATTATTAATAAAGATGAAGATTTTGAAAAAAATTTAAAAGATAAAGATTTATATAAAGCACTTACTATGAAAAATTCTGAAATATTATGTAACAATATAATTTTAAAATCTTATGAATCAAATGAAGAACAAATTAAAATTTTAGAAGATTTATTTTTTTAAAAAATAAAATATACAATTTATATTATTTAATTATTTAATTATTTTTTAATAAATTATTATTATAAAGTTCAATAATAACATTTATTTTTTCTTCATTACTTTCATTAATATAATTAATAATTAAAGGTTCTATATCCCTAATTCCATTTGTAGTTATTTGTTTAATTAAACCACAAATTATATCTTCATCATCCAAATGTTTTTTTATCTTTAATTCTTTATTATTATCTATAATTTTAATTACATTTGAATATATTTTAATTTTATATTTTTCTAAATAATAAATATTTTCATAAATATGCTTTTTTAAATTGTTTTTATCTGTTTCATTTAATTCAAATTTTGAAAAAATTGTATATAAATGATAAATTTTTTCTTTATCTTCTTTCATTTTTTCAACAACAATATTAAAATCATCAATAAATTTTGTTTTTTTTTTTGATGGATTTAAAAATTCATCTGTTATCTCATTAAATTTTGTAATTTTTCTATTAATCCGCATACCATTATTTATAATAGTTATTTTTTTTTCTACTTTTTTTTCTTTAAAAAAATTATACATAATATTTTTAATAAAATCATTTAGATATTTTTTTAAAAGTTCAGAATAATTAATAAGAATAATATATTCATATTTTGATTTTAAATCTAAATTCAAAATTTTAATCATATCATTTCCAATAATATTTATTTCTTTTTTAAGTAAATTTCTTTCAGTATTAATAAATTCATTAAATTCTGTAGTTTCCATGTTAATTATTTCATCATTTTTATTTATTTTTATTAATAAATCACTTATCCTATTATTTGATTCTTTATTATTTATTGATTGATTTTGATTTTCAAATTTTTTAACATATTCAATTATTTCAATATTTTCTTCTTTTCCAATTTCACTTTGACATTTTTTATTCATTAAAATAATATCAATAATTTGTGTTAATGTATCGTTATAAATAAGAAATTTATTTTCTTGATTTACTTCTTCACCAATTTTAATTTCAGGATTTGATATTGAATTATCAGTTGAAATAATACTAATATTTTTTTTATTTTCTTCATTTAAATTTCCATCAACAAAAATTGTATTTTTCCCATTAAGAAGAATTAAAGATTCATATTTTTTACCAAAAGGTAATAATCTCATATTTTTATTTTTACTTATAAGTTTCCATCCTGAAATTTCTTTATTAAATTTATTTGAAATTATTATTGAATATTCTTCAATTTCTTCATCAGTTAATTTCTTATTATTTTTAGGTTCAATTTTAATAAATTCTGTTTTTTCTTGAATATTTCCTAATTTATGAAATAAAGTTAAAATTTCTAAATCAGGTTTATCTAAACTGAAAGGTGAAATAAAACTTATTGATTGAGAATTAATTCTTTGATTTATTTTTAATTCTTTTATATATTTTTCTAATTTTTTTTTTACGTTATCTCTATCATGTACTAAACCATCTGATAAAGTAATTATATTTATTATTTTTTCATCATCTAATTTTATCATTTTTAAATTATCTATAACTTCTTCCATATTTGTTGCACCACATGCTTTAATTTTTGATTGTTGAAAATCTATTTTTTTATATTTATAATATTCTACAATATTTTGAAAAGTAATTAAATGAAAATATTTATCTTCATCATAGTATAAATTTTCTATTATTTTTGGTATTAATTGATTTATTATTTGTTTTGCAAATTCTCTCATTGAATATGAAATATCTATAATGAAAATAAACTCACTGTTATTAAATATATTTTCGTATTCTTGATCAATTTTTATATTTAAAACAGTCTCTTTCATTTCTATATTTGCGTGTGATTCGGAAATTATTGTATTTTTTTTTAATATTACATTTTTCATTTAATATTCATTTAAATTTTTTTATTCTTATTTATTTTAATTTTTTTATTTTAATATTTATATTTTATTCATTTTATTTATATATTTTATTGATATTATATTTTTTTATTATTTTGACATTTCCTTATTTTATTTTTAATATATATCTTAAAAAAATAATTATTTCTTGAGGATTATATTTCAAATTCAATATGAATAATATAAAATGAAAATTAATATTGAATTTTATTTAAAAAGATTTAGAATTAATAATTCAAGAATTAATTATGATAATAGAAATATATTTAAAAAAAATTATGAAACCTATAATAAAAATAATATATAATTAAATATCAAAATTTAATAAATTTTCAAATAACAAATTTTTAATTAAAAAATTATTAACCAAAAATATAAATTTAAAAAATAAATAAAAAAAAACATTTATAATTAAATCATTATACTAATTATTCCCTTTATCAAAAAAAACTCCCAAAAAAAAAAATTAATTATTATCAACATCAGAAAAATTATTCTTTTTAGAAGCATTTTCAGTAGAACAACAAAAAATTTCAATATACTCTAATCCTTTACTATTATTTTTAATCATATCCTTAATTTTATTAACATGAATTCCATTATCAAATTCACAATTACAAATCTCAAACATATAATTAGTAAAAAATTTAGAAATAGATTTAATAACAGCAAGACTAGCTTTATCATTTTTATTACTAGTAATTAATCTTTTAATACTAATATGACAAATATTTAAAACATCTTCATAAGATAAAATTTCTTTTCCTTTCATATTAAAAACTCTTAAAAAAAAATCTAATTGATCAATTAAATCTTTTCTATATAAAGTTGTTAATGCATCAACATAATCTTCTAAAGTTAACATTCCAGAAGCTCCAGTACAAATTTCATCATATATTTTCCTAACTAAAATTTTTTCTTCTTTACATAAATCACTATTACATTTATGAAATGTATCAAAATCAATTCCAGATTGTAAAATTTTAAAATTATCATGTAAATTAAACCATAAATTTACTAATGATTTAAATTTTGTATATAAACCTACAAATTCATTTCTTGATAATTTTTTATTTTTTGATAATATTAATGGAATGTTATATGATATTATACATGGATAATCATTTTGAGTTTTTTTATAGTTTTTTATATATTTATTTTTCATTTTTAATTCATTTTCTTCTACATATGGTAAATCTTTTTTTTCGTTTTTTCTTTTTAGGTAAAAATTTCCTTTTTTTAATAATTTTTTATCTTGGTTTAATATATTGAAACAATCTACTATATCTTGATTTTTTAAAGGGATTTTTTTTTGAGTTGATTTTAACATTCTTTTTTCTGGAATTTTTGCTTCTGTTAAATATGCACTCATTAATTTAATATCATTTGGAAATGGAATATTACTTGATGCTAATTTAGAATTTGGATTATTTGATAAATTTTGTAATAATGAATTTATTTTTTTTTCATAAATATTATTTTTTGCTTCGATAAATAAATCAATTTTTTTTCTATTTGTTTTATAAATTTTTATACTTTCATCAAGATTATTTTTCCTAGATTCTTCATCAGAATAATAAATATAATCTTCTTTTTCAATATAATTAATTCCAAAAGTAAAACTTTGATTTAATTTTTGATTTTTTTTAATTTTTCTTTTAACTTTCTTAAATTTTTTTTGTTCTCTATTAGAAAAAAAAATCTCAAATAAATCATCTCTATCTTCCTCAATAGAACTTTCACTTCTAATTGATTCATCAACTGAAGAAATATCAAAACAACCATTATTATTATCTTCTTCAGAAAAATTTTGTAAATATAAAGTAATAATATGTTTATTAATAGGAATAGATAAACCTAAAAAATTACTAGTTGGAGAAACATATAAATATTTTTCAGGTGGTTTAATATCAATTAAATCATAAATTATTGTTCCATTTTTTAAAAAAAGATAATTAAAAGGTGTTAAACTATTTAATTTATCTCTTAAATAATCTAAAAATTTTTTAAAGAGACTTTTTCTTTTTATAATTGAATATTTTGATAATTCAAAAGTATTTGGAATTGTTACAATTACACCAGGAATTTTTTTTGGATTTGTTATAACTGAAGAATCTCTTATTATATATAATCTTCTTTTATTTAATTCTTTTATTTGATAATTTTTAATTATTTTCTTTAAATATCTTTCAATTAAAAAATTTTGAAATTCATCTCTTTTCATAATTGAAAAAACTAATTGTTTTTTTTTTAAATTTAAAGGATCATCATTATAATGACCAAATCTTTTTTGTAAAATTTGTTCTTCTCCATTTAAATTTTTATATTGTCTAGATGGATCTAATGCAGTATTTTTATTTTCATAAGCATTTTTTAATAATTTAAATTTTGAATTTTCAACTTCTACAAATTTTAATTTTTGATTTTTATTTGCTGCTGAATTTATATTTGTAAATGATTCATTTAAACCATTTATTGCAATATTTTGAGCAATATCTTTTTTATCTAAATTTAAATGAGCTTCATTAATTCTTTTATTTTTTAAACCATAATTTCCTTCTTTAAAAAAATTTTTATAATATTCTTCTTTTCTCATTCCATCTTTAAGTAAAATATCTAATTTTTCTGATATATTATTTTTAATGTCTACATATTTATTTTTATTTCTATTCATTAAAAAAGGTAATTTTTGATTTGAAGATTTTGATTGACTTAATTTACTTGTTTTACTTTCATTTGATGTTATTGATATTTTTGATTTTGAATGAGAAAAATGAGATTTATTTCCTAAATTTGACATAAAGTGATTTAATAAGTCATCATTTGTATTTTTTATGTTATCTCCTGCATTTTTTGCAAATATTTTATAGATACTACCACGTTTACTTAAATTTTTGTAAGTTTTTGGTTGGGTTACTGCAGCTCTTTTTGGGGAATTTATTTCTTCTGGGGTAATTATTTTACTATTTGATGATTCATCCATTTTTTATTTTTTTTTTTAAGTTTGAAATTTTTTATTTTTTTTTATTATTATAT
Source organism: Isotricha sp. YL-2021a (assembly GCA_023806865.1). Classification (NCBI taxonomy): domain Eukaryota; phylum Ciliophora; class Litostomatea; order Vestibuliferida; family Isotrichidae; genus Isotricha; species Isotricha sp. YL-2021a. Next base: position 7,950 of record JAJJLH010002462.1, on the reverse strand, counting down.
ATAATATGAATTATATTCATTTTTAATATTATTTTAAGTATTTTAATATTGACTTCAGTTTTAAATTTCTTGAAAAAAATACATTTTTATTATTCAATATCAAAATTATAAAATTAAAATTATTTTATTTATCACAAAAAATTAAAAAAAAAACAATTTAAAAATAAATAATTCATATAATTCATATATACAAAAGAAAATATATTAACAACAAAAAATCCTTTTTCATAAATCAATTTTACATCCATTAGAAATCATTTTCAAAGGATAAATTAAAGAAAAAGAAAAATCCTTAGTAAAATTACCAGGATTAACAACAATCATATCATTTTCCATTTCCATAGAAAAATCAGTGACAACATCTCCTAAAATTAAAATATCAGGTAAAGGTAAAATAATCATACTAGAAGAAATATTCCAAATTCTTGGAGTAACAGAAAGTATTAAAGGAGATAAACAACCTTGTTGTAAAATAGTATGAACATAATAATCTTTTTCTATTTTATTATCATTAATTTCTTTAATTGAATTTCTACTTAATTTTTTTTCTAAATCATCTCTAAAAAAAACAATTTCTTTACCAAAAATATTAAATCTACATGGATTAGATGCATTTATTATATTTGGAATTTTTTTTTTCATTTTTTCTATTAAAAAAGGCATATATGGATGTTTAGGAAAACCATTAAATAAAGAAAAATCATTTGGTCCTGGCATAAAAATAAAATAACATTTTTCTATTAATCTCTTATTTTTTATTAGAATATTTGTTAAGTTTTCAAAAGCATTTTCTATTAATTTAAATTTTTCAAATGATTGTTCATTTGAAAAATTACCCATGAATATTATCATAAAAGGTAATTTTATTAAGTTATTTGGATTTAAACTTATGTATCCTTCGACTATTTTTTCTATTGCTTTTAATACATTTAAATTTGTTAAATCTGGATTTGATATTATTAAAATAAATTCTTCTTCTAAAATTTGTTTTGTTTCAATATATATTTTATCAATTATATTATTATCATAATTGGAATTTTTCATTTTTTCAATATTTAAATTAATATTAATAGGATTATCCAAAGTTTTAGGATATAAAATTTTATTTCTGGAAATATCATGATTTAAAAAATTTTTTAAATAATTTTCTTCATTAAAATTCCCTTTTTTTTTTTTAATACTAAATTCTAAATTATTATTAATTAAATTCATATCATCAATACCATTTTTAAAAGCTTTAGTAATTCCACCAAAAAAATCTTTTTCATATTTTTCTTCAAAATTTTTATTATTCCAAACAACAGGAGGATGAATAATTAATTTTGCTTTTAAAATTCCATTTTTATAATCACCTTGACATATAATACAACAACCAGGAGTAAAATAACCTTTTCCCCATTTTTCACAATTTGAAATATCAATTTCTACTATACTTGTTGTATCTTGTAATAAAATTTTCCTTTGTTCATTTTTTAATAACATACCAAAAACTGTTACTGATTCATCATTTATTCCTTGTAAACTACCAATTTGAGTTAATTCAATTGCATTTTGTTTATTTTGAAATTTTGTTTTGTAATTTGGGTTTTCTAATAAAAAATATTTTACCATATTAAATTGAGTTTGAAACATTTTTGGTTTGTCTATTGCATTTTCTGAGAAAATATTTTGTGTGTTGTTATAATCTTTTATACTATCAATGTATATTATACAAGTTGAATATATGTATTTATATTTTATTAATTCACTATCATACATATATTCATTTAATGTTGAAATGTCGTTGAAACTTTTTATTATTTTATTATTTGAATTGTTAATTTTTATATTTTTTTCATTTGGGATTTTATTTTCTACTTCTTTTATTAATTCTAAAACTGTTGATGAATCTATTATTAAACTTGATACTTTTTTTAATGCTAATTCTTTTAATAAATATATTCTCATATATTTTTGTTTTTCTGAACCTTGAAATGATGTTATGTATTTTATTAATGATTGTAATCCACTATCTAATATTGCAAATTCGTTAAATATTGTTCCGAAGAGTTTTTTATATTCATCTTCCATTAAGCGCCAATTTTAAAATTAGTAATTAAAATAAAAATATTTTATTTTATTTTTTTTAAAATTATAAATATAAAAAATTTTAATTTTTTTTCAATAATATCAATATAATTAAATAAATAAAAATTTTGATTAAACAATAAAAAAATAAAAAAAATAAAAATTTAAATCATATTTATTTTAATTACTTCATTCTATAATTTAATTCAATATCCTTCATAACTTGAGTAAATTTATCTAAATCTAACTCACAATCAACTTTACTTAAAATTTCATTTATTTCATCATCATTTAACTCAAATCCCAAATCTTTAATAACATTAATTAAAATATCTTTATCAATAATATCACTTTTCTTATTTCCAAAATACAAATTAAAAATTTCAGCCCAATTATTTTCAAAATCTTCAGCATCATATTCTCTAATAACTCTTTTAACAGCATTTAAAAAAGTATCAACATCAATTCCAAATTTATTATTATCTTCAGTATTTAAATCTTTTAAAGCAGTATAATAAAATGGATTTCTATTTGCAAAATCTTTATCATTATCTGCGAAAGTTAATATTACTTTTGGTTTAATTAAACCTAAATTTCTTGAATCTAAAGATTGAAAATCATTTCTTATTTGTATTTCTTCATCTTTTGTAAATTCTGGTCTGTTTAAATTTGTTGTTGTTAATTTTGATATTGATATTGGTTTTATATTTGGTTTTTCATCAATTGTATCTACAAAAATTAATATTATTTTTCCTTTTTCTGTTTTTGAAAAACCAAATTCTTTTAATCTTCTATTTAATAATATTTGATAATCATTTTTTAACATTTCAATTATAAAATCTTTTGCAGTATCTTTTTCATTATTTATATATTCAAATACTAAAAAAAAATTTGTTCCATAATTATCTAAAAAATCAATTAATTGATTTCTATCAAATTTTTCTTTTGAATTTTTATTATATATTAAACTTCTATCTTCACATGCTTTATTTAAAATATCATTTATTTTTAAAGGAGAAACTTTTTTAGAATTTAATATTTTTTCATAATTTTCATGATTAGAATTAATATATTTAAGATAAATTTGAGGATTATTTCTTACTCTATTTATTTCTTCTAATAAACCATCTTCAATATTTTTTTCTTCTTTTTCAATATTTGAATCAGAAATAATAATAACTGTAATTGATTGATTTCTTATTTTTTCATGTGAAATTCCAATAAATTTTGCTTCTGGATTTATTAATCTATCACTTACTCCTTTTATTAAATCTTTTTCATTAAATAAAATATCAAATAATGCTTTTTTTGGATTATTATTTGTACAAACGTAATTTTTACAAAAAGTTACATTTTCAAAAATTGAATCTAAATCATTTTGTATTATGTCTTGATCTTTTGGATAGAAAATTCTTCCTTTTGTATATTTTAATTCTTTTATGTATTCATTTGATAATTCAGTTAATTTTTCATTTACTTTTATTATATTTCCTTTTTTACTATTTTTTATTTTTTTTATTAATTTAATTATTTCATTAAATATTTGAGGTTTATAACTTAATGTTTTTTTTGCATATAATTCATATTCATCAAAATCATTATTATATTCATTTGGGGATGTTCTTAAATTATTTAATTCTGTTAAGAAATCATCTATAAAATTATTTTCTGTTATGTTATTTTTTGTATTTATTTTATTTCTTTTTTCTTTTCTTATATATGAATTTGTTTTTATATTTTCTTTTTCTTTTTGTCTTTCTTTTTCTTTTTCTTTTTCTATTTCTTTTTTTATATTATCATTATCTTCAATATCTTTTTCTATTTTAATTTCTCTTTCTTCTTTTTCTAAATTATCTTTTTCTTCTATTTCATTTTCTTTTTCTATTATATTATCATTTTCTTCAATATCTTTTTCTATTTTAATTTCTCTTTCTTCTTTTGTTATATCCTCATCATCTTTTTTATTATTTTTCTTATTTCTTTTTTTTTTTCTATTTTTAGTTGATTTTTCTTCATGAGTAATAATAGTAGTTTTAGTTATTGTTATAGAATTATCATCTTCTTCTCTTTCGACATTTTCTTCTTTAGTAATTTTTTTTTTTTTTGAATTAGATTTATTTGAATTTATTATATGATTAATAATATCATTTTCATTAATTTGATTTTCATCTATTTCATTTTGATTTTCAATAATTGGACTTTCATTAATATTTTTTTCTTCAATTATTTCTTCTTGAATTTCATTTGAATTTGTATTATAATTTTTTGGTGATTTATCATTTGTTTTTTCTGTATGTGATTCTATTATTTCTTCTATTTGATTGTCTTTTGGTTCATTTAAATTTTCTATTTCTAAATTTTCATTTTGTAAATTTGGGAATTCTTTATCATTTTCATCATTTATTGTATGAGTTACTGTTATTGTTGATTCAATTATTTCTTGATTTTCTTCATTATTCATTTTTATGGTTTAAAAATTTTTAAATTTTATTTCAATTTTTAATCTTAAATTAAAAATAATTAATTAATTAATAAATAAATTAATCATATTATTTTATTTAAATTAAATAAATATTTCAAATTAGTTGTTTAATTAAAAATTCCAATTTTGATTTCTTTATTTTGAATTAAATAGTTTAACTTTTGAATATATTATTCAATATATTAAATGTAAATTCATAAAAGATAAATTAAAAATAAATTTTATAATATATATTCAAAATAAATAAATATGAAAAAATTTATTTTATTATTGAAACAATTTTTTACATAAAATTCATATAAAATATTTATTCATTAAATAAATATTGATAAATTGTTAAATTAATTTTAATTATTTATTTCTAATGATTATTGTTAAGAAAACCTTCAATATACAATACATATTTATAATTATTTGTTTTTTATTTAAGTTAATTTTTTATTGTTTATATAATTTATTTATTTTGATTTTTCTTTTGAAGAAGACTTTCTGGTAAAACTTTTTTATTAATATTATCAATTCTTATTTTAAATTCATCCATATTAATTAAATTTAAAGAAGGTAAATTTTTTTTTAAAAAAATAGTATCTTTCTTAAATTGTTTTAATCTATTAATATCTTGAATTTTTTCACCATTTAAAATAAAATCTTCAAATTTATCAAAAAATCTTCCCAAAGCATTTTTAATAGTATTAATAATAAAATTTTCATTATAACTATTTAACATTTCATCATAAACTGTTTTAAGTAAAATTATTAAATTATAAGAATAAGAATTAATTTGTATATTTCCTTCAGTAATATTATAATCAGGTAAATTTATTTGCTCAAGTTCTTTTAAAGAATCATTAATACATCTTTCTTCAATTAAATCTTTAATTTTATTTCTAGTTAAATTTAAATTTTCTTCAATTGTATTTATCATATCTAAATAATCATCAATTGTATTTTGTTCTACATATTTTGAAATTAAATTAAATGATTCTGAATTTTTTAAATTATTTGTTATAGATTTTATTAATTCTAAAATACTATTTGTCATTGAAATTTCTGTTTGTGTTACTTCTTTATTTTTTTCATTTAATATACTTATATATTTTCTCATTAAACTTATATATGTTTCTAAAATTTCATTCCAAGAATTTTTGTTAAATAATATAAATAATTTGAATATTTCATAAGTTGTTTTTATTATGAAAAAAGAAGTTTCATTATATTTTAACTTTTGAGAATCTATTGTTATATATTTAATTTCTTTTTCTTTTTCTTCTTCTTTTTTTTCTTCTTCTTTTTTATTTTCTATTTTTTGAAATAATTGGATTTTATCTAATAAAAAGGAATAATCTTCATTTTCTTTCATACAATTTGAACTAATATTTATTGATATTATTGAATTTAATAAATTTTGATAATAAAATAAATTATGTTCATTTAATTGGTCCCCTGAATTTTTTTCATTTTTATTATCATTTAATTCTGTTTGTTTAATATTTGTTATTTCTTCTAATAATTTCATTTGAGAATAATTTTTAACAAAATTTATTTCACATTTATCAAAAATTGTTTTTATTTTTTTATTTTTTGAAATAAAATTTTTCGTAATATCAAAAGATATATAAAATCCTTCTATAAATGAATCAATATTATTATGTTCTAATGTTTCATTTAAACTTTGTATAATTTGATTATAAACAACTCTAGTAAAATTATCATTAATTATTTTTTTAATTTCTTCAAATTCTGTTTTAAAATTTTTTTTAATTACTTCTGTTATTTGATTACTTGAGTTAATTTCTTGTAAAATTTCATCTATTATTTTACATAATGATTCATATAATTTATTACTTCCAAAAATTAAACAAATTGTTTTTATTTGTTCTGTTTTTTCATTTGAATTAATTGATTTATTCTTTTTAATTACTTCTTCTATTTCTTTTATTTTTTCATTTGAACAATAAATAAATATTCCTCTTAATTTAGGATAAAATGAATTAATAATATCATTTTTAATATAAATTTGAATTCTTTCTTTAATTTTTTCATAAGAAATATTATTGACAATATCAAAATTAATTATAAAATTTTTTGTATTAATATCAGATGAATTTATTAATTTATCAAAAACAAAATTTGTAACATTAAAAGTTTCATTAGTATTTTTTTCAATTTTATTATAAGATATAATATTTTTATAATATTCAGATAATATGTCAGAAAATTCTGTTATCATATGAGAACTACATTTACTTGAAAATTTAGATAATGAAGTTTCAAATATATCAAATAATTTATAATTTTTTATTCTTTTATCTGATTTTAATTTTTCTAAAATTTCCTTTGATTTTACTATTAATTCAGATGTTATTTTATATTTTTTTGGATTTGCTATTAAAATTTGAAGTAAATCTAAAACTTCTTTTAATTTTTTTACATTTAATAATACATAATTCATTTTTTTTAAATTTTCTCTTTTTATTTCTTTTGCTATTAAAAAAATTGAATTTCTTTGATTTCTTTCTTTTAATTCATGATAAACTTCTTTCCATCTTTTTATTTTATCATAAGAATTATCAACAACATTTTCAAATGGATTAATATTATCATTAATATAATTTTCTATTTTATTACTATGTTCTAATATTTTTTCTAATTCCAAATCAATTTTTCCACTTATTGAAATTAATTCTTTATTTTTTTTATCTAAATCATGAATATTCATTTGAAAAATATTAGATTTTAATTTAAATTTATTATTATTTTCAAAAAATTCTTCAGGAATTTCATTTAAAATATTTTTATTTGTTTTATAAATATTTGTAAAATGATTAATAAATGTATCTTCTTTTGAAGAAGATAAAGATCTTTTTCTTTTAAAAATTGTAAAATCTTTCTCATTTTCTTCATAAGATTTATGATTTTGATTATATATACTCATTTCATAATGAATTGTATTAATATATTTATCTAATTGTTGACTTAATAATCTTTTTAAAGATATTTTTTCATTATTATTATTTTTTTTTTCTGTATAACTTTTTCTAATTGGAAATCCAATTTCTATATCATCGCCTGAAAATTTATCAAAATCTTGTTCAATCTCAAAATCTAAATTTGATTTTTCATCATATAATGTTGAATATATATAATTTGATATTTCTGTATAATATGAATATTCTTCATTTGGTGCGTTTAATATTGCAGAAAAATTTTGCATTGATGTTTTTCTTAATTTATCCATTATTAGTAAATTTATTTTATTTCTCATTCTTTTTCTTTGATTTTCATCCATTTTTAAATAATAATTTTTAATCATTATTTTTTTTTTTAAAGAAAGAAATTATTAATTCTAATAATAAATAGTAAATAAAACAGATATTATAAAAATAATTTTATAAAATAAT
>JAJJLH010002461.1:0-21083 GCA_023806865.1 Isotricha sp. YL-2021a | reverse complement strand
AATTATTGAATAAAATTTTTTATAAATTTATTATAATTACTTTGCCATTTTAATAAATTTAATAAATTAAATTGAATTTTAATTGTAATCAATAAATAAATAATGGAATATGAAAGAATATGAAATGTAAAATTAAAAAATAAAATATAATAATTTAATTAATAAAAAATTATAAAAATACCTCTTTTTGGAAAGTAATAATATGATTTTGAAAGAATATTTGAAAGAAAAAAAATATGAACTTACTGATAAGAAAAAATTATCTTTTATTTATTCTCTGATATGTATAGCAGAAAAAATAATTAAAAATGCTCTTCCATATAAAATGAATACATCCAATTTAAAAATTATTATAAAAGATAATGAAGAATATTTAATTGATAATTTTGAATCAGATAATAATTTGGAAAGAAAAAAAATTGATGAAAAATCTATTCTTTATGACTTATCAATAATCTCAATAAATATATTATTAGGAGATAATATATTAGAAGAAAAAATAATTGAAAACACAGAATTTTTTATAAAACAATTGAAAAAAGAATTAGTAGAAATAGAAATAAAATCTTTTGCAATCTTTCCTCAATTAATAAATTCTTATTTATCAAAAAATGGTTCATTATCAAAAATTCAACTAATTTTTAAAGATGAATTTCCTTTAAATAGTCAATTAAAAAAAGAAATATATAATCTTATAAACAAAATTTCAGATACAGAAATAACAGAAAATATTGAAAAGATTCCAGAAGAAAAATCAAAAGATGATATATCATCAGAGAGTAGTTTTTCAAGTTATGAAAACTATGAAAGTGATGAAGAAGAAAAAGAAGATGAAGAAAATGATATTTTCGAAGAAGATAAAAAAACATTATTTAATGGTGATGATATGGAATTAAAAGAAATTCAGAAATCAATAAAAGAATATTATGAAAATGAAAAAAATGAAGACGAATTAAATTTTTTTGAACAATATAAAGATTTTTTTGAAAAAAAAAATTTTATTTTAACAACTGCAGCTAAAAAAAGATTAATCCTTTTAAAAAATTTTATTGAATTAAAAATAAATGTTCTTCTTGAAGGACCAACTGGAACAGCAAAAACATTATCAGCAGAAATAATATGTGATTTATTAGAATATATAAAAAAAAAAGAAAAAAAGGAAAAATATAAAAAAAAGGAAGTAATAAAATTTAATTTAAGTTCTGAAACAACAATTCCTGATTTATTAGGAAGATATATTGGTTCAAATAAATCTCTTGCTGGAATTAAAATGGAAGATGGTCCTTTTATAGATGCATATAAAAATGGAAAAATTTTAATTCTTGATGAAATTAATCTAGCATCAAAATCAGTATTAGAATGTATAGAAGCAGCTTTAGATAATGATTTTTTAAGTATTGATAATCCTGGAAAACCATTAATTGAAAAAATACCAAAACATAAAGATTTTTGTTTAATTGCAACACAAAATCCAAATTCTGGATTATATATTGGTAAAAGACAAGATTTAGGATTTGAATTTCTTTCACATTTTCAAGTTATTTATTTTGATAAATTTACTGAAGAAGAATATAAATGTATGGCTAAAGGTTTAAGTAAACAATTTGGTTTTGAAGAATCAGATGAACAAAATAAATTTATTGATGAGTTTGTTAAATTTCATTTAAAATGGACTGAAAGGACTGAAAATAAAGTTGATGAATTACAATGTTTTACAATAAGAGAAATTGCAGCTACTTTAAAAGCTTTATCAAATAAAGATAATAAATTAAAACCATATGAAATAATTATGATAATTTATGGAGCAAGATATGATGAAAAAGGAAGAAATGAATTGAGTAATGTATTAGATCAATATGAATATTTAAAAACAGATAAATCTGAATTAATTATACCTGAAAATTTTCCTGAATATTTTAAAAATGAATCAATTGAAAGAGTAATTAGATCAATATTATTTTCATTAGAAAATAATAGACATGTAATAATTACAGGAAAAGGAGGTAATGGTAAAACTCAATTAGCTAAATGGTTTGCTCAATATTGGAATAAAGAAAGACAAAATAAAAAAGATGATTATTTTTGTATATGTACTAAGAATATAACATGTTGGGATTTGATTGGGAGACAAAAAATTATTAAAGATTTTCAAAAAAAAATAACTCATTCTATTTTAGTTAAAAATATTAATAATAAAATTAATAAAAATAAAATTAAAAAATTTTTTGATGATTGTGGTGAAATTGAATCAATTAAATTTAGTAAAGATTCAATGGGAAATAGAAAAGGAACTTGTTATATAATGTTTAAAAATGAAGAATCAATTTCAAAAGCATTAAAAAAAAATGGTCAAAAATTAGATAATGATATTTTAGTAATTCAAAAAGCAAATCAAATTGTTCGTTGGAAATCTGGATTTTTATTAAAAGCAATTATGAGAGGGAATTGTGTTATTTTAGATTCTATTGAAGAAGCTCCATCAATTGTTACAGAAAGATTAAATAGTTTATTAGATAAAAAATATGATGGTAATGAAAATAACTTTTTTCATATTAATGAAAATCCTTCTAAAAAAAAAGTAAAAATTGATAATAAATTTAGACTTATTTGTATTTGTGATTATAAAAATATTATATGTATGAGTCCTGCATTTGTTAATAGATTTGATGTAATTTATTTTGATGAACAATTAAATATTGAATCTTTAGAAAAAATTAATGAATTTATTGAATATTTATTAAAAAAAATAGAAATTCCAAAACATCTTCTTAAAAATAATGATGATGATACATCATCAATATTAAGTAGTTCATTTATAGAATCCAAAAAAATTGATTTTGATAATATTCCTCCATATATACTTTTAAATAAAATTAAAGATAATACAAAATCAATTAAAGAATATATAAAGAAAGAATCAATTGTTTCATTTATTTATAAATTTTGTAGAGCTGCAAAAATATTTTATTATTTATATGAAAGTGATTATAATAAAATTGTTGATTTTGCATTTGGGATAATTACTGATATATCAAATTTTGAAATTGATAATGATATATTAAATAAAATTTTAGATAATCCAATTTTTAAAAATAATGAAGACTTTTTTTTTCAGGAAACTAAAAATTTAAAAGCTTTTATAGCAAAATTACATGCAGCATCACATATTAATATGCATTTAATAATAGAAGGTCGTTCAGGAATAGGAAAAACTTCAGCAGCAATATATTATGCTAAAAAAAGAGGAAATCAAAATTATTTTTTTCATTCTTTTCATGTAGGAACTCAACCAATTCATTTTTATGGAACTTCATCATTAAATGATAAAAATAACTTTTTTAGAAATGGTTCATTAACAAATGCTTTAATACTAGGTATGGTATTTATTGCAGATGAATTTAATTTATCTCAAAATGAAACAATGAAATCATTAGCCCCTTCATTAGAATTAAATAATAATTTACCTATGTATATACCAGGACTTCAAAATAAAATAAAAATATTACCAAATTTCTTTTTTATTGCTTGTCAAAATTTCGAAGATACATTTGGAAGAAATAAAATACCAGAAACAATATTAAAAAGAGTTCAAAAAATAAAATATCCAGAACCTGAATTTGATATTATAATTCGTGATATTTATAATAATATATATGAAAATAATGGAGATAATCAAATTCCAGATATAATTTCAAAGTTTTTTGATTATTTTAATAGTAATTTAAAAGAATTAAAAATTTTAACTCCTTTGTCATTAAGGGATATCAAAAAAATTATAAAAAGAATAAAAGAACAAAAAAAATTAGAATATAAAAATATCGAATTATATCATAATATATTTTTTTATATTTTATCTCCTATACCAGAAATAAAGATTAAAAAAGTAATTAAATATGTAACAAAATGTTTAAAAGAAATTTTTCCAAAAGAAAAAGATATTGATAATTTAGAAAAACTTTATGAAGAACATCCTGAATTAATAATTGAAAAAAAAATTCATTATCTAAAAAAAGGTAATTGTAAAATTAATTTTGAAAAATTTATTATTCTTCCTGTTGATAAAAGTTCTTCAAACTATTTTCCTGAAAAAGAAAAAAATATTGAAATTTTATATCATTATTATGATTCAATGTTTAAAATTTTATTATCATGTAATTTAGAACCTATTTTAATTTCTGGAGAAACATGTTATAAAACTCATTTGGCAAAAGAAATTTTAGGAAATGAAAAAAATATAAGTATAGTTGCATTAAATAAAGAATCTGATATTAATCAATTATTAGGAAATTCAATTTTTCTTAATTTTGAAAAGGCAAAAGATTTTTATTTAAAATATTTTGGAATAATAAGTGGAAAAAATTATTTAAAAAAAGAAAAACCTCAAAATTTGGAAGAAGAATTAAAAAAAGATATTAATAATGAAAAAAATGAATTAAAAAAAAATATATTAGGTATATTAAAAGAAAAATATCACCAAATAATAATAAATGAAAACCAAAGAATAATAAATGAAAAGAATGAAAATTATAACAGTAATTTTTTCCAAAATATTAAAGTAGAATTAAGACCTGGTTTATTCTTAGATTCATTATTTAGAGAACAATCATTGATCTTAAAAGATCTTACAAATTTATCAACAGAAATTTTAGAAAGATTTAATGAATTATTTTCAACTGAACCATCCTTAACTTTAAATGAAGATATTTATGATACATTCACAAAAGAACAAGAAAAAGTTTTTAAATTAGATCCTTCAATATTTAAAGTAATTGCAACATGTCATTTAAATACAGAATTTAAATTATCTGAAGCAGTATTATCACGTTTTACAGTTGTATCAATCAAAAAATATGATGAGAATGAAGAAAATTTTATTTTTTCTCAAATTAAAAATGATATTTTAAAACAAGAAGATATTTTATATGTTATTAAAAAAATTTGTTTAATAAATAAACAATTTATGGCTAATATTTCAAAAAAAAATATTATTGATATTTTAATTAATAAAGTCAAAAATAAAAAATTAATTAATACTGTTCTTTTACTCTTTACTTTAGGATATATTAATGAACAAAAATTAAATTTAGAAGAAGAATCTCAAAATTTATTTAATGAAAATGATATTGAAAATTATGGAAATATTTTTAAGGAAAGAAATTATTCTAAATTCATTATTGATAATTTAAATGAAAAAGCACTAATTTCACATTTGACAAAATTAAAAATAAATTTAAAAAATGAATATTATATGAATGAAGATAATATTGCATTTACTCCTATGTTTAAAGAATTAATTGAAATTCTTCATTTTGGAATTTTTAGTGAAATTCCAATTTTAATTGAAGGAATAAGTAATATGGGAAAAATGAGAGCAATAAATTATTTAAAAGAAATTTTAAATTATAAAATTATTCCAATAAGATTAACAAAAAATACTAAAGTTGAAGAACTATTTATAAAAAGAAAAATAGATAAGGAAAAAGGCAAATTTAATATTGATGAAATTGATACAACTTTTTTTGATGTATTAAAAGATAAACAAAAAGCAGAAAATTCAATTATATTATTTGAAAATTTAAATCAAGCATCTCCTTCAGTATTAGATAAATTAGGGGAAATTTTTGATAAAACAAAAACAGAATTACTTTTACCAAATGGTAGTAAATTAAAAAAAACATTTCCATTAAAAATTATTTGTATTATAAATTCAGATGATAATAATTATAATAGAGAAAAATTACCTAATTCTTTAATGAGATTATCACTTTATTATGTATTAAAAACAATGACAGAAGAAAATATAAGAGAAATAATTGCAATTAAATTTGCTAATAGTAAAATATCTAATGAAAAAAATGATTTTGAAGATATATTTTTGAACATTAAAAAAAACTGTGAAGAAAATAATATAAAAAATCCTATAAATTTAACTGATATTACAAATTATATAAAATTAAGGGAAATAACAAAAGAATTTATTAATAAAGAAATATTAATTCAATTAATCTTCTTATATAAATTTAATGGAATTAATAGAATCGAAGATATTAAAAAAATTTTAGAAAAAGATTTTTCACCTTTTTTTTATTTTACAAAAGAAAATAATAAAAATATTTTATTAATAAAGACAAATAAAGATGATGAAAAAAAAGAAGAAATATCAGAAATTAATATAAATAATATAAATCACAAATTACTTTCACTAACTAAAATACAAAGAAAATGTCTTATATATTTATATATATCATATTTATCAAATAAGACATGTCTTTTAAAAGGTCCAACTGCATCTGGTAAATCAATGTTAGTTTCTTTATTATCTGATATGCTTGGTAAAAAACTTTATGTATTTCAAATAAATCAAAATTGTGATATTTCAATGTTAGCAGAACAAACTATAATAACAGATGAATTGAATGAAGATGAAAATAAGGAATTAAATGAAATTAAAAAAAAAATAATTGATAAAAATCCTAATGAAGATTATGAAAATTTATTTGAAAAAATAAATTTAAGGAAATTAGATAAAATAATTGAAAAGTTGGGAAAGACATCAGATATTAATAATATGCATTTTATCGATGAACTCAATAAAATTAAAAATAAATTAACTTTGTTTAAAAGAATAAAAAATATTAAATCAAAATTTATTTCCGCATTAGAAAATGGAGATTGGGTTTTAATTGATGGAATTGAATATGCAAATCCTCAAATTATAGAGAATCTATATAATCTATTAGGTGAAAAAAAAGAATTTAATCTCTTTCAATTTGGAGATAAATTTAATTATGAAGAAAATAAAATTTCAGAAAATTTTAGATTATTTATTAATTATAATTCATCTAGATTAATTAATGATTCTATAAAATATGATAAATGTCTCCAATTTAATTTACCTGATTTAGATAATGATATTGATTCAACAATTCAAATGCTTGATGGTATATTAAAAAATTATAAGTTTCCAGAGAAAAAAAAAAAAAATATTAGTTATATGTTATCTAAGATACATGATTATTTTAAAAAAAAAAATAATGATAATATTTTCGCTGGAGATATTCAATTAAATGGAAGAAATTTAAAAAATTTATCTAAATTTTTTCAATCATTTAAAGAAAATAATATTGGGAAAACGATTATTAAGTCAATTGATAATATTTATTTAAATCCAATAAATAATATTCAAAAGAAAGAAGAATTTAAAAAAGAAATTATACAAATATTATTAGATATTGATGAAAAAGAGATTCAACAACTTGTTAATGAAAATGATAAAATGGAAAAAGAATATTATAAAAAATTTTTAGATAAAATAATAAAAAAATGTTTAGAAAATAAAATAAATTATACATTTATAATAGATGAATTTTACAATAACTGTAGATGTTTAATAATAGAAGATTTAAATTTAAATCCTCAAAATATTATTAATGATATTAAAAATACATTAGAAATAATTAAAAATTCAAATATTTCAGAAAATGAAAAAAATAATTATTGCCAAATTAATGTTTTTTTGAAAAGATTTGAAAAAACAAAAAAAGAAGCGGAAGTTAATAAAATCAATAATAATGAAAAAATTTTTGAAAATGAATCAATACAAACAAAAGTTTTTATACAAAATAATCTTTTTTCAAAATTTATTCAAAAGAAAGAATTTTTGAATATTCACATTAATTATTTAATGTATGAAGATTTCACTTCAATTTTATGTGGAAAAATATTAAAATTATATGAAAGAAATACAATGGATTATTTTTGTTCATTAATTAAATTTTTGAATTCGAATAAAAATAATGAAATATATAAAATACTTGAATTAATTTTCCCATATGATAAATTTCATAAAGATATTAATAAAAATATAGTATTTTGGTTAAATTTAATAATTAATTTTCATAAAATCAAAAACAATATAGAAATTCAAATTCATGATGAAAGTTATATTTTTGAGTTTGGGGATGAAAAATTTACTGAAAATTTTTTTTCCCCAAAATTACTGTTTAAAGGTAATGATAATACTTATGAATTATCTGATAAATCCTATATTTCAATAAAATATAAAAATAATAAACATAAAAAGAAAATTGATAAAAACTATTTAAATAAATATTATACTTGTCAACAATTTTCAATAAATTTTTATAATTATTGTTTTGAATTTTACAAAAATCCAGATGGATTTTTTAATCAAACAAATAAATCTATTAGGCATAATGATTCTGAATTTTTAAATAAATCATTTAGTATAAAAAATTTATTTACAGAGAAAAGTTCATTAATTGGGAAAATTTGGTCAATAATTTATAATTTTGAAGAAGAAATTATTGAATTTTGTATACAATTTTCACTTGACATTGAAAGAAAATTATTAAAGTTTCTTTATTCAGAATTTAAGAATATAGAAAATAAACAAGAAAGTCTTTTAGATTTTACTTATTCAATTAAAGAAATTAATATTGAGAATAGTCTCTTATGGAAATTAGTATCAATTTATTCCAAAAATAATTATCAAATTTTAGAGCAACCTAATATTGAGCAAAAATTAAAAGATTTTATGAATTCCTGTGAAGAAGAAATTGTTATACTTAATAATAGTTATGAAATTAATGGATGGGATTTTGAAGAATGGAAAAATATTTTGAAACAATTTAAAAATAAATGTAAAATAAAAAGTAAGAGATTAAAAGTAAAAAAAGAAACATTAAAACAAATTGAAAAATTAGAAAATTTAAAACAAAAAATTATATCTTTTAAAGAATATGGAGATTATTTATATCAAAAATTTTTAAGAATGATTGAAGAAGCTATTGAAGAAAGAAATAATTTAAATGAACATTATTTAACAATTAATTCTAAAATTAATGAAATTTTAGAATGTAAACCATCTGAAAAATTAAAACAGACAATTATTTGGCCAAAATTAAATTTTTCTCATATATATGAATTAAATGATGAAAAAAAAAGTGAATATATTGCTTTGGAAGAAATAATTTGGTATTCTAAAATTAGATTAATTATTGATAATTTGTTAGATAATAAGATTAATTATTATCCTAAAGAATTAGTAAATTATCCTGAAGTTAGACCAATTCTTATATTTTTTGTAGATTGTTTATTACAAAATAAAGAAGATTTTAATGATTGTGATATGAATGAAAGAGAATCTCTAAAATTACCAAATGAAATAAAATCTGTATTAAACGCAATTTTAATTGATAAAATTTATAAAAGAATATCAAATGAAATAAATAATAAAGAAGAATTATCAAATTGTTTTTTCAATTCATTCAATTCTATTATAGAAAATATAAATAAATTTAAAGAAAGAAATATATTAGAACCATATGAATTACAATGGGCATATGAAAAAATTCATGAATTTTCATTTGATTTTATATTTTATATACCAGAATTAGAGAAAAAAGATATTTTTTCATTATTTTTATTTGATTTTCAAAAAATAATTCCAGAAAATGACATTCAGGAAGGACCCTTATTTCATAAATCTTTAAAATTTCAAGATTTAAAAAAATTAAGAGAAGAAACAGATTATAAATCTAAAGGTTATAAAGACATTTTCCTTGATATTATTAAGCCTTTTTTCAAAGAAGAAGATTTAGAAAAAGAAAATAATAAATATCATGATTTTTACTTATTTTTTAAAAAAATTGATAATGAACGAAAAAAAAAAAAAAATACATTAAATTGGGATGATTATACAGCAATTAAAGAAAATTGGATTGAAAATAAAGAATTTATGCAAAATTATCCATCATTTTATTATTGGTTATGTAAACATTATATTTATTATGAGCATATTAAAAAAGAAATTGATAAAGGTTTATTAGACAAATTTAAAGATAATTCATTTCCGTTATTTGCAGTATTTTTAAGAATTATTACATCAAAAAATTTTATAATATATGAACCAGTTGAACATAAATTTTCAGAAAATATAAATAAAAAAATATCAGAAAAATTTATTAATAATAAAAATTTTAATTTAAAATATTTAGTAAATTTAACAATAGAAAATGTACCTCAACAAATAAAAGATAAAAAATTAGAAAATCTTTATGAATTTATTTCTAAAATTTGGAATGAAAAACCTTTAGCTAATATAGTAATTGAAAAAATTAGATTTGAAAAAGAAAATAATATATTTATGGAATTATTTGATATTATTTTTGAAGATTCATTTATGAATTTATTTAGTTTAGATAGAAATGCAAAGGAAGATTCTAAATTTAAAAGAGTTTTAGAATTTATTTTAGAACCAAATAATATAATTAAAAAAGAAATGGAAAAAAGCAACAAATTTAATGAAAAGAAAAATGAAATAAGAGAAGATTATAAAAAAATAATTGAAGACCTTGAAAAAAACTCAAATGAATTTTTTAAAATAATCAAAAATACTATAGATGAAAAACAAGAAACACAATTAAAAAATCAAAATACAATACAAGAAAAGCTTATAAGCCAAGAAAAAAATGAATTAATAAATTATTTATATAAATATAAATTTTTAAAGGAAAAAATTAAATTTGAAGATTTGTCAAAAGAACAAGAGAATTTAAAAAATTTAAAAAGTATATTAGAAAAATTAGAAAGATATAAAAATTATAATCTATATTTCAACCATGATAATATAATTAAAATTAAATATTTAGATTATAGAATTCCAAATTGTCAAAGAAAATCATTTGAATTTAAATCAGGGAATCAAAAAATTAAAATAAATATTAATTCTGCAAAAGGTTATTATTTTTTTGATGAAAAAAAATGGAAATTTATTAGAATATTGGAACAAAATACGAAAAAAGATATTGATAATATAAATTATTTTTTAGATATAAAAGAATTTAATATTTATTCTGTTAAAGATGATTATAAAACATTAAATAATAATACTGAAAATAATAATCTTCCAAATCAAAATCAAATTCATTTATTTTTTGGAGAAACGAAAGATGATGAATTTAAAGATAAACTTAATTTAATTTTATGTGATTTAAAAAATCTTTTTGAAAATGAAAATTTGAAAGATAATTTAATCAAAAGAATAAAATCAATAATTGAAAATTTATCAAATATATCTTTTAATGATGGAAGCATATGTCCGAAAAATTTAGTTGAAAAAAAAAAACAAATTATCCGAAATTTAGAAAATTCTTTAACAATTGTAAATAAAATAAATGATATATTGAAAGATCCTAAAATTAAATCTGAGTTTTTATTTTATTCAAAAAACTATTGTGTAAAAATAGAAAAATCATTTTGGAATAGTTTATTATCATATTTACCATTGATTTTAACATATGATAAATTAGATCCAAACAAATTATCAAAAACATATATTAAAATGGATTCAAAAGGTAATTTAATTAGTAATAATGAAAAAATTCAACCAAATGTTAAACCAATAATTTTAAATTTAAAGAATAATGATGATAATGAGATAGAAATTCTTACTTTTTTCTCTAAACCTGTTGAAATAGAAATTGAAATTATTAAATTTGAAATAATTAATATGAATAAGCAATATGTACCTAAGTTTAAAATTGATTCAGCAAATAAAGAATCATTAAAAATAATTATTAATCCACCTTTAAATTTATATTTAAAAGAAGATAAAACTCAAAATGTAGAGACAAAATTAAAATTCAATAAATCAGAAATTAAATGTAATTTTTTATTTCATTATATTCCTTTGAGTTTTCTTTTATTTAATGATAAATATACAATGAAATATGAAAAACCTAATTATATATTTAATGTTAATTATCTTTTTCAAGATGAAAATATTGTTTTTAATTTAATAAATTATTATGATTGTGATTTAGAAATTACTTTGGAAACTGAAATTAAAAGTGATAATGAATGTTTAATAGATAAAAATAAAAACGAATCTTCTTCAGAAGATAAATCTTATATTATAAATGAACAAAAAACAATTAAATTTGTTCCAGCAAAAAAAAATCATTGTTATTTAATTCATTTAATTATTAAAATCATAATTACTGATACATTTTATATTCCGATTGAAATAAAAACACATTTTATTCCTTTTAAATATTCTTTTGAAGTCTTTGATTTTAATGATAAAAAATATACAAATAAAGATATTAATATTAAAATAAATAAAAATAATATATTAGTTAATGGGATTTTATATTTTAAAATTATCATTCTTTTTGAACAATATGAAATTGAAGAATCTTATTCTAATGATAATTGTAAATTTACTCTTATTAATAAAGAAAGCAAAAACAAATACAAGAAGAATATTCAAGTTGAATTTATAATTTTTAATCCTCAAAAAGAAGCTTTTTATTCCTTAATATTAAAAATGGAAAAATTTCAAAAAAAAATAAATGTTAATTTTTTACCTAGTATAGAAGGACAAGAACTTAAATATGAAAAATTAAAAAAAAATAAAAATTATGAATTAAAAGAAATTATTAATTATTTAAATAAAAATGAAATAGAAAAACAATTTGATGATTCAGGTGTTGAAGCATTTTTAATCACAGAAAATAACAATCCTGAAATTAAAACAAAGAATGAAAAAATTAAAAGTATAAAAGAAAATAAAGAAATTTTCAAAGAAAATAATAATTTACCAATATTAAAAGAACTTGAAAATTCAATTCCAAATATAGATTTTCCAGATATAATAACTTTAGATAATTTTGATAATTTTCTTTCAAATTGTATTAAAATGACCGATTTTTTACCTTGTTATACATGTGCATTATTTAAAGAAAATAAAAAAGATTTATATAAATTTGAAGCTTTAGCTGCAAAATTATTTTTAATTTTAAGAACATTTCCTGAAGATGATAATTCAATATTTTCTTATAAAATTAAAAACTTCCAGAATTCTTTTATAAATATTTATAAACTTTTTGAAGATGCAGGAGTGGAATTTAAAATATTTTTTTTACCTTTATGGTTAACAAAATACTTTTTTAAGACTCCTTTGCTAGATAAATTAATGAACAAAAAAAAAAATAACAATAATAGAAATAGTAATAATATTATCAAAGCTCCAATTAAGAATAATATAGATATACCATCCAGTAAAAATAATGGAAAAAAAGAAGATAATATAAATAATAAAGAAAAACAACAAAATTTAGAGAAAAATGAAGATAATAAAAAAACAAAAAATGGCATAATTAATAAGGGGCAAGATGATAAAAAAAAAAATAACAATAATAATTTGGGATTGCCTTTTAGTAAAAAAAAAGGTAAAGGAGTAGCTAATGAAGGGGATAATAATAATACAAATAATAATATGAATATTGAAAATTTAAATGATAATATTGAACACTATCTACAAATAGGTATTAAAAAGATTTTTGAAAAAATAAAAAATAATACTGTACTAAATAATGAATTAGAAATTTCTGAAAAATTAGTACCTATATCAAAAAAAGATGATTGTGATTTTGATGAAGAAAACAAGTTACCAATTTTTGAATATTATAATAATAGTAAAAAATTAGCTATTGCATTAATAGAAAAAATATTAAAAATAAAAATAAATACTGAAAAAATTTATGTAAATATCTTAGCAGATTCAAGTTTTTATATTTCTGATAAAAATAAAATATTTAATATTTATTTAATATGTGGAATAACAATTGCATTGAATTATTTAAAAATTCCTTATTCTTTAGTATTAATAGGAGATATTTATTATATAATTAAACAATTCGATGATCCTCATTCAATTAATTATCTTGAACAATTAATTGAATGTACTTTAATTAAAAGAGCTAGAAATAAAATTCCATATCACATAAAATTTGTACTTGATAATATGAATTTGAATAGGGAAAATATGATAATTTTGATGTTCACAAATGGAATAGATGAAACTTTAATTCTAAAAGAAGAATGGAATAAAAAACTTTTAAATAATAATAAAATTTCTTTAGGATTATTTTTTTCTCCTCCAAAAGATAAAATTGAAAATAATGATTTAGAAATTATAAAAAAAATTTGGGATTCTTTTGAACAAATTTCAAATAATGAAAGTTCTTATATAAAAATTGGAAAATTTTTTGATATTGAAAATATAGATAATGCACATGAAGAAGTCATAAATATTGTAAATGATATTTTCAATAAATTACAAGAGAAAGAAGAAATTGAGGAAGATCAAAAAATTGAAGCACCTAAAGAACCTATTTTTGAAATTAATAAAAAGGACTATGATTTAAAAGGATTAAAATTATTAAAATTGAATCAATATGAATTTCCAAATGAAAAAATATTTCTAAAAAAAAATAATTTTAGAGAAAAACCAAATGAAGGAGGTTTATATGAAAAAATTAAGAATAAATTAAAATCATCATATTCAAAATGTGATATAAATGTAAAAGAATCTTATATTAAAGAATTATTTAAAAATAAAAATAAAATTAATAAAAATGATTCTTCATTAGATATAATTTTTGAACCAAATAAAGCAACTCAAAAAATTTTATCATCTTCTGGTTTAGAAATTGATATAAATGCTTTTCTTTTATTTTTACTTAACCCATTATCTGAACCAATTATTTTTTTAGAAGAAAAAGGAGGACTAACAAGAAATTATTCAATTTCTGTAGTAATTGATACTTCAATATCTTGTTTAAATGAATTATCACTTCCACATACAATAGAAACTATTAAAGTACTTTTAAATAGTTTATATTTTTTAGATTTACAACATTTTGATTTAATTGTAACTGGTAAAAAAAATCCAATTGTTTTATGTTATGATTTTAAAACTTCAAATGCACTTAATAAAAAAGGAAAACTTTGGCAATTATTATATATAATTTTAAATCATCCATTAGAGAAATCTGATTTAGCTTCTGCAATTTATACAGCTTTTGATATTAAAAGAAGAATATATCCTGAAAAAAAAAAAATAATATTCGTTTTAACAGATGGAAAATTTAATTCTCATGAAAGTAAAAAAATACAACTTTATTCAAGTTATTCTCAATATAATGATATTGATATGATTGGAATTGGAATTGGAATATTTCCAAAAGGAATTGAAAATTTATTTAATAAAGTAGTTTATTGTAAAAATCCAAATAACTTATTTAAAGGAATTGCATCATTATTTAAAGGTGATATAACTAAAAAAGTAGAGATTTCAATTTTAAATTATTTAAATGAAAAAGAAATTAAATTAATAGAGGGAATTTCACCATCAGATTATAAATTCCATAATTTAGTAAAACAAATAGAATCAATTAATTATAAAGTTTTTGACTTTAGAATTAGTGAAACACAAGAAGAAAATATAGATAATATAGAATTAACGGAATTAACATGTTATGAAAAAGATTTTTTAAAAGGAGAAAAAATTTTAATTGTTCAACTATGGACATATGATATGAGTAAAAATGAATCACCATTTATTTATCCAAAATATCTTTTAGAACCCTATGAAAAAAATAATTTATGTTTAAAGGATGCAGCAGACTTTTATGGAGTTAGTTTAAAAATAGTATTAAATTATGAAGATGCTATTAATGAAATAACTAAAAAAAATACAGAAAAAAAAGGATTTTGTGATTATTATTCTATTTGGGTTATTTGTGGTCCACCATTTGAAGTTTTACCTATTCAAGATGATGAAAGTAAAAATAATCCTCATTTAATAACACAATTTATTGATGTTTTAATTAAATATTGGGAAGCTGGAGGAGGACTTTTTTTCTTAGCTGAAGGAGGAAGTTTACATTATCAATTAGATTTGTTTTTACAAAGAGCTTATTTTAAAAATATTGGTAAAGTTAAATTTAAAATTGAAGATGAACATGAAGGAGGAGGAATTTTAATTGGAGATAAAGATAATATTCAAAATGGATTATTTAGTAGAAATGAAGAATATTTTAAATCAAAAAATCGTCCTTCTATATGTCATAATATTTATCAATTATTTGAAGGAATTACTATATCATATGTTAAAAATGAACCTGAAAAAATTAAACCTTTCTTTCCTTTTGCAATTGATAAAGATGATGGAATTACATCTTTAATATATTGTGGAGAAGATAAATATGGTGATATAATTATAGATTGTGGTTTTACTAAATGTTTTATTAATATTGAATCAAAAGGTACTTATACATATTTTCAGAATATAATTGGATGGATGGCTAATGCTGAAAAAAATGCAAAATATGGTATTAACATTGAAATTAGTAGACCAAAATCATTTGAATTTAATATTGATAAAACTAAAAAATGGAGATTCAAACAATGTCTTGAACCAAAAAATATGAAAACTCTTTTTGCAATAGATTGTTCAGGTTCTGTTGAAGGTCAAATATTATATCATGAAGAATTAGATAAAATAATGGATGACTATTACAAAGATAATTGTGATATTATATATATGTGGGATTCAGAAAGTTCTATTTCTGAAATAGGTTATAAAAAAGTTGATATTGAAAGGATAAATGAATTTAATAACAAATTAGAAGGATATGGAGGAACTAATTCTTATTTAATTGCTGAAATTGCTAAACAAGAACCTAAATATAGGGAGCATTTACTTATTGTTACTGATGGAAAAGTAGAAGTAGAAGAAATTAATAAAACTCAAAATATATTAGAGGGTGCAGGAATAGAATTTAAATATGTGACATTATTTGTAATTGGAAATGGGGATAATTTATCAGTTGGTGCACCCTTCTGTAGAAATTGTGAAAATATAATTTTTGGAATTAAGGAAAATGGAGAAAGATATTCAATGACTAATTTATTACCTGATGATATCAATAACTTAAATGAGATTGAAAATATTTCAAATTATGATGAATTTATAAATAAATATGATAGTATAGATAAAGCAATACAAGCAAAAATGATTGGTTCAGATGTCGATCATGTACTTAAAAAAAAACTCAAAAATTTAAAAGATAAAATTGAAAATGAATTTGAATTTTCAGAATCAGATTTAAATAAGATTCAAATATTTAAAGAAAAGTGGGAAAAATTATATAAAATGTCAAATGGTTCATTAAAAAATACATTTACATTAGATAATATTGCAGCAGCTAAAATAGGAGGTGTTTAAAAAGATTTTTCTATTTCTATAAATATTAAATTTAAAAAATAATTTGTATGTTTTATTAAAAAAAAATAAAATAAAATGAAATTATTTTATTAAGATAATATATATATTTATTGATAAAAAAAATCAGCTCTTTTAAATATATTTTTATTAAATAATTTGATTATAATCATAATATTCACAATTTTTTACAACATGATGAAGGAAAATAATATCTTGATAAATATAATAATAAATATATGCAAATTCACATTTATAACAAAATTTATCCATTCAAAAAAAATATATTTATTATTTAAAAATTGTTATAAAATAAATTATTATATCTAATTCATTTAATTGAAATAATAGTTTCAAAAAAACCATATTAGAATAAGAGTCATTAATTTTAATTTTATATTATTTTTATTGTATAAATAAAAATATATTTTAATTATTTTAATGGTTTTCATTATTTTTGTCATTAACATATTTACATTTTCCTTCTTTTAATGAAAATTAAATCATTTTTAAATAATTTAAATTTATAATTATTTTTTTTAATATTTCTTTATTAATTTAAATTAAAAAAGAAATTAATCCAACATAATTTAGTAATATTTATAATTATCTATTAATTATTGTATATCTTTTAAATTCAATTCTATTCAGAAAAATTTTCAATTTTTTCTGATATTTCTTTATTGAAAATATTGTTTATAAAATTAAATAATTAAAATTTTCTATTGTAAATTGAAAGAATATACATATTTAAAATAAATAAATCCTAATTGATATACAGTATCATGAATGATAAATAATTTTTATATTTTGAAAAAAATATATCGATTTTAAAGAAAGTGATGAATATATATAATAACAATAATCATATTATTTAATATTAGAATTATTTTATATTTTTTTTGAAGAATGATTAAATAAAGAAAAGATATTTTGTCAATAAATGAAATAAGAGAAGTATTATCAGAATTAAAAAAAATTCAAAAGAAATGAAAGAAAGGAATATTATATATAGAGATTTAAAACCATCAAATATTATTTTTCATTAAATAAATTATATATTAATAAAAAAAGTTTTAAAATATCAGATTTTGGATTAAGTTAATAAATAAATGAAAAGAAAATGAATATGATGAGTATAAATTATACTCCAATTAAAATATCTCCTGAAGTTTTAAAAGAATAAAAAAATATTATTCAAAATATTATAACCTTATTTTATTTTATGAAATAATTGAAAAAGAATTAAATTATATTAATAGTTAAATACAACTAATTTGTTTTCTTCATTTTTTATATTCTGAAAATAGAAATAATCTTATTTATATAATTTAAAAACTTCAATTTCATTTAAAGTAATTTTTCTATTATTATTATCTGTATTTCCAGTAAACATTGAATTACCTTTACCAGTAGTGTCTTGATAAAAACTTCCAAAATAGGCTTCAGAATTATTTACAAAGTCTTCACGATTCCAAGTATCATAAAAACATGGACCATTTCCAGTATTAAAATAAACTTCTTGTCCATTATTTTTACTTGCAAATTTTGTTGGTTGAATATTATATATATTTGTTAGGGTAAAAATGAAAGCAGTATTCACATTTTGATATCCACCTTCACTTTTCCAAGGTATTGGTAAATATCCTCCAAAAATATTTCCTTTATCATTTCTAAATAATGTAATTGTTGGAGATTGATTGTCACATTTTTCATGAAAATTTTTGCTATACATACCATCTCTACTTCCTCTAAATATTAATTCCATATTTTTATATCCAGTCCATTCATAAATTTTTTTCAAAAATTCATTTTTTTTTGGCTCATTAAACAAAATTTGACTATCAACACTATTAGTTTTAATTTTTTTAATTTCAGACCATAATCCATTTACATTATTAGATATTGAACAAATTCTAATTTCATAATTTGTATTATTTTTCAAATTATTAATTATATAATTATCTTTTTCTCCTTCATATACTTTTTCAAATTCTTCATTTTCTTTTTTTAATTCAATTTTAAATTTCATTGCATTTTTATCAATATTTTTTATATTTTCTATTTCCCATGATATATCTAAATTATTATAATCTATAAAAGTATTATCTTTATATTCAATATTATAAGGAATTGGAGCACCATTAAAATAATATTCTTCAAATTGAATGTTACTTTCTTTTTCTTGAAATGAAAATTTTAAACTAGTAGTCATTTCTTGAAATAATAAATTCATATTTATATTATTTTTATTCATTTTTGAAAGATATGTTAAAATTTTTATCATGTTTTTTTCTTCTTTTTCAAATTTTTGTATTCCATCTTTTATTTTTTTATTTATTTTTAATTCAATATTTATATTATCCAAGAATTTCTCCAATTTTTCTTTTACTTTTGTTACTTCATTTTGTAATTTTTCTTTTAATTCATTTTCTTCCTTTGCTAATTTATCATATTTTTGTTTAAATGATTGCTTTAAATCATTAAGAGTTGTATCAAAAGCTATATTAATTTCATTAATTTCATTTTCAGTTCTTTTTTTTAATTCATTTATTTTCAAAATATTTTTATCACTTTCCTTCATTAATTCTTCAATTGATAAATTTTCTTTTTTGAGTTTTTCTTCATCAGAAATTTCTAATACTTTATGATTTTGATGTATATTCTTATATATGCAATAACCACAACAAAGTTCTATTAATATTTTATTTATTATATATTTTACCTTTTTCTTCCACACAAAATAAGCTTAAAGGATTTTTGAAATGAGTTGGACATTTTAGATCAATTGGAACAAAAGGATCTATTAGTTCTTTTTTGTGTTTTGAATTACACTCTTTTTCATGGATAAAATTATAACAATTATCACAAAAATAACTTATACATTGAAAACAAAGATTATTTGCATATGAGTCACATATTTCACATTTTTTTATTGTGTTTTTTACTTCTTCCATTTAATATAAATTGATTATTCTTTTTTTCAAAATAAGATTATTATTTAATCATAATTATTATATTAACTATTTTTCATTTAAAAAAAAAAATAAATAAAATTTTTGTTTTAAATAAAAAAATGTATAACATTATATTTTCAGTCTTTATTTAGTATTTTTTAAATTTTCTACTATTATCTAAAATTATTGTTTTTATTATTTTTTTCTCGAATATATCTATTTTGACATTATAAAAGAAAATCTTTTTTTCCTTAAAAATAAAACTTTTTTATTTAATTATTTTAATAGAACATTTAAATAAATTTTAAATTATTTAATTATAAAAAAGAATTGATGGTGATGTAGCATAACTTGAATCAAATTTATCAATTTTTTATTATTTGAAAATTATTATTATATCCTATTATTATTTTATTTCCTGTTTCTTGTAATCTTTAATGAAAAAACTTATTATTCAATTTGAAAATCTAATTATTATTTATGTATATATATTCTAATCATTTTTAAATAATATAATAATGTGTTTCTGAAAATATTTTTGTTCTTCATATATTGTTTCTTTTTTAATATTTATTTTTCTTTTATATTATATTTCTATATCATAATGTGTTAATTTTTTTATTTGTTTTTATCTCTTCCATTTTTTCATGTTTATTATTTTTGGATTAATTATTTTTTTAATGATGATGAAAAAAAGAAATATTCCTCTAGAATTGAAGTCTTCTGTTGTTATTGTTTGAATTTTGATAATTGATTTATATTTTTAAAAAATATAAAAATATGTTTTTAAAAATCAATATTAAATTTTTGTTTGAATTAACATATTTAAAAAAAAATAATTAAAAATATTGATGAAATGATGATTTAATTAATTGAGGATAAAAAATAATAAATAAAAATTAAAATAAAAAATTAAATAATAAAAAAATAAAAAAAAAAATCAAAAATAATTTTTATTTAAAATATAATAAAAATTTAATTTTGTTTTTATAAAAAATAAAAAAAATAACCAAATGATTCATTAAAAATTG
>JAJJLH010002460.1:0-21091 GCA_023806865.1 Isotricha sp. YL-2021a | reverse complement strand
AAACTCTTTATTAAATGTGAATAATTGTGATGCAAATATTGAAAATTTACATTATAAACTTATTCAAAAATTCCTTGTTTTAATAAGTAAAATTGCATCAATAAAAAAAAAAATATTACAAAACAAAAAAAATGAACAAATTAAAAGCAAAATTATCACTTAAAGTTTCAATCCCTAAAGAAGAAACAAATGCACCAAAAACAAATAGTAATAATGAATGTAATCATATAATTGATAATATATATATAAGCAACTACAAATCATCAATAAATAAATCATTTCTAATTTCAAATAAATTTACTCATATAATAAATTGTGCATATGGAAGTAAATCATTTACTCCATGTAACTTTAATGAAATTACATATTTTAATATTGATTTAAAAGATGATGGAAATATGAATATTTCAAATGCAATTATTAAATTTATAAATTTTGTAAAAGAAGTTTCAAAAAATGAAAATAATAAAATTTTAATTCATTGTGCTGAAGGCGTTTCTAGATCTCCTGCATTAGTTGTTGCTTATTTAATGTGGAAATATAATATGGATTGTTTAAACGCTGTTAATTTTGTTAAATCAAAAAGAAATTGTATTGATATTAATCTTGGTTTTATGTTTCAATTAGAAAATCTTAATACTCATAGAGAAATTTTTAAACAAATTTTTTAAAGTAATTTTAGTAGAGTAAATTATGATATGATTTAATTTTTGGTGCATCATAAATTATATAAATGGATTATAAATGTAATTGATTTAATATAGTGTTTATGTAATTAAATTTGTCTATTAAACGACAAAAAAATAAACATTTAAAAAATATACTATATATATATATATTAAAATAAATTAATTATTTAAGATTTAACTAAAACAATTTAATTATTTTAATACAAAATAAGATAAAATAATGAAAAAAAAAAGAAAAAAAAAATATGAATATTATGAAATTAATATTTAAAACAGAAAATATAAGGTTTTAAAGAAATAATTTATATATTATAATTAAATTATAATTCAATTAAATAATATAAAATAAAATTATAATAAATAATATTAACTCCAGTATTTAATTGATTAATATTAAAATCAATAAAAAAAATTATGGAAGAACTCCCAATCACTCAAACAGATCCACATCGTGTAATGACAAGAGCAGAAATAAGACATAAAAGAAAACAAGAAAAAAGAGCAAAGAAATCAGAAAGAATTGGACAATCAAAAGCAATTAAAGCAAAAACTCCATCAACATCAGGTCCAAGAAGTAATAATAATGCTGCTAAAAATATTAAAAGTAAAAGGCAAATAAATCAAGCTAGAGGACAAAATCATTAAATTAGTTTTTATTATATTTAAATATTATTATTTTTTATATATTCATTTAATTTCTTTGGGTATTCTTTATATACATTTTTTTTCAATTTTTTTTGAAAGAAAAAATCAATAAATTATATTATTATAAAAATTAAAATCACAAAAAAAGGAAATTTTCAAATTTTAAAAATTAAAAATTTTCAATTAACTACTTTGCCAAAAAAATTAAATAAAATATACAACCTAAACTAAATTTTTAATAAATTGATAAGCAGCTCTTGCAGTTCTTCTCCCATAAACAGCACATTCTAAAAGTGAATTTCCACCTAATCTATTTCCACCATGAACTCCTCCAGTAACTTCCCCAGCTCCATATAATCCTTTAATAACATTTCCATGAATATTAATAATTTCACCATCTTTATTCATTTTAATACCTCCCATTGTATAATGAATAGAAGGAGTAACAATTCCAGCATAAAAATAATCATTTGGATTTATTTTCCTAGGAAAAACTCTTTTACCAAATTCATCAATTTTCTTATCACAATCTATATTATATTTTTCAAAAGTAATTTTAACTTGTGTAGAATTTAAATTAAAAATTTTTGAAAATTCTTCAATTGAATTATATTTTCTTAATAAACCTTTTTTAACATAAAATAAAATATTTCCTCCATATTCATCAAGAGCATCTTGATTTAAAATAATAAAAGCTTCATATTGTTTTATTTTATCAGTATAAGCTAAATTACAATTTTTAATAATTCTCTGAGAAACATAATCTCTAGAACCTAATTCATTACAAAATCTTTTACCATTTTGATTTATTAATATAGCACCAACTCCTCTTATTAATTCAGGAGCTAAAATTTTATGATTATCATATCTATCATTTAAATCTACAAAACCTGTTGGATGTAATTGTACTTCATCCATATCAACAACTGCAGCTCCTATTTTAATTGCAATTTTCATTCCTATTCCTTTTGTTTGTGGTCCATTCGTTGTTGGAAATTTCATTAATTTTGGAACATATTTTTTTAATAAAGAATCTTCATCTGAAAAATCATGTCCAAAACCACCTGTTGCTAAAATTACTGTTTTTGATTTTAAAAATTTTTCTTTGTCTTTATTATCTGAAGTATAATAATATACTCCTTTTACTATATTTTCATTTTTTGAATATATTAAATTTGTTACTGTTGAATTTAATTTAATATCAATATTATTTGATTTTTCTATATTTTTATATGTTGTTGATGTTAAATGAAAACCAACTGGAATTTTTTCTGGTCTTAATGTTCTTTTAACAGAGTGACCACCTAAAATTCCTAATTTTGATAAATCAGCTTTTTGTTTAGTAAAAAAATTATAAATATCAATAGAATCATTTACTAATGTAGAAACTAAATCAGCATTATTAATATATTTTCCACTTATTCTAGTATCATTAAAAAATAACTCATATGAATCTTTTACATTTTCTTTCTTTTGAATTGGGGAATTTAATATATTTATTCCACTTGTTGCTTTCATTGAATTTCCACCATATTTTGATTCTTGTTCTATTATACATATTTTTAATTTTCCATTTGAAATATTATTTGCTTCATATGCTGCTGATAATCCTGCTAATCCTGAACCTACTATTATTATGTCGTAATCATATTTTTCAGATTGAGTAAAGGAGGTTTTTATTTGTTTTAATTTTTCTATTGTTTTTGGTATAAAGTCTTCTTTTGTTTTTATGTTATAGATAAAATATGATATTATTGATAGTAATAGAATTATTAATGAAAATTTTATTTTGTTTTCCATCACAAAGTTAGTTAAAATTATTTTTTTTGAAATGTTTTTATAAAATATACAATCTTGTAAATCTTATATATTTTTTATATTTATTTATATATTATTATTAATAAAATAATTATAATTTAAATTTAATAATGTTTGAAAATTTTGAAGTAAATAATTTTCCTCTTGAAAATATTTTAAGAAAAAAATTATGGAATTTATATAAAGATAGGGATATAGAAGAATTAAAAAAAATTATTATAGAAGTAGAAATAAAAAATGTATATTTAATGAAAGAAATAGAAAATTTAAAAAATATGAATATGAGATTAGAACAAAAATTAATTGATGAAAAAAATAATAAATCTTATAAAAACTTATTTAAAGAAAGAAAAATAAGACAAAATAAATTCATGATAACAGATTCAGATTTGGGTGTTTCTAATTTAAAAATTCCAAATGATACTTTTATAAAAAAGGAATTAGACATAAATAATGATGAAGGAAATGATTTGGAATTATATGATATGATGTTAAATGCTGAATTAAATGAAAAAAATTTTGAAGAATTAAAAAATGGAATTTCAATATTTGAAAATAAAAATCAATTTGAAAAAAAGAAACTTAATAATATTCAAAATATCAAATTAAATAATAATGAAAATTTAAATAATAATATTAATCAAATAAATAATGAAGATTATACTGAAGATAACTCAAATAACTCAAAAAATAATAATAATAATAATAATAATAAAAATAAATCTATAAATATTAATAAAGATAAAAAGATAAATCAAAATTCAAATTAAATTTTCAAAAAAATTATTATTTATAATATTTGAAATAATTTTATATAAACCCCATATAAATTTATATTGATTTATTTTCAGGAAAATCAATTAAAATTTCTTCATTTATTTTATTATGTATTCTATTTAAATAATAATTTAATTTCCCATTTAAATATTCATAATCCCTAAATTGTTCTAAAGCAATATGATATTTTAATATATTTTGATCACATTTATTTAATAATCTAAATCCTTCACCAACATTATTTCCCATTTCATCAATATTAATATCTTGAATTTCTTTAAATCTATTATTAATATCAATAATATTTGAATTTTTTTCTTGAATAAATAAATCAACATTTAATATTTTTTTTTTTATTGATGCAATTTTACTTATTAAAACAAGGAATTTTTGAATAAGTTTATAATGTAAATTTTCAATATTTGCATCACAATTATTCACATTTAATAAAGAATTTTTATGTGAATTTTTAGAATCTTCTAAATCAACATAAACTAAATTTTTATATAACATTGCAGATTTTTTTAAATCTTCATAATATAAAATAACTGTTCTATGAATATTATGTTTATTATCTTTTTTTAATTTACATTCATTACAAATAAACACTCCACAATTTCTACAAAAATAATTTACTAAATTATTTTTACATTCAAAACATATCATTCTATTATTTAAATTAGGAAATATTTTATTTTTTAATGACCTAATATTATTTTGTGAATTTGATTTATTAAGTTTATTATTTCTTATATATATATCTGATTCTTTTACTAATAAATGCACATTTGATAAATTTTTAAAAAAAACTCCAATTTGATAATCTAAAAAAGGTGTTAAATCCTTATTTTTATATTGTAGTTTAAATCTTCTTTTTAGTTTAAAAAAATTATATGCTTCAGAATAAATAAAACTTAAATTAAATTCTTTATTAACTGTAAGATCAACTTCTAATCCATTATAAACTAAAGTAAATTTTATTTTTTTATCTTCCATTTATTTTTTTTTAATTTTTTATATAAAAAAAAATATCAAAATAAAATTTAAAATTCTGAATAAAATGAATAAAAATAAATTAAATAATAATTTAAAAAAAGGAATTAATAATCTACATTAGAGGTAATTCTAGTTATAATGAAATGACTTTCTTTTTTTATACTTTCTCTAATATCATTTGTTTCTTCAGCATCATATCTAATTCTTTCTAAAACTTCACTAAGAAATTTTAAAGTATTTCTATCACCAATTGAATCCCCATAAAAAGGTTTAATACAAATACCATTTGATTTTTGTAATTTAAAAGCTTGAGGTAAATTATCAATAATAACAACTTTTTTTAAATCTCTTCCTAATTTATTTAAATCTTTAACATAATCATTCACCATTTAAAGATGCATGTTGTCTATATAATTTATATTCAAAATATTTTGTATTTTTTTCAATTATATTTAATATTGGATCAACATATTCAGGTGTACCAAATGAAAATAATACTAATTCATATAAATATTTCATTTTTTCTAAAAATTCAAATAAATATGGTCTTAATATTAAAACTCTATTATTATTATTATCTTTTTTAATAAATACTAATGTTTCATCTAAATCTAGAACTAAAGTAAATTTATATAATCTTGTATTCATTTTTGGTAAAAAAAATAACGGTTTTTGATTTAATAAATTTTGGTTATTACTTATAAATATTGGAGAACCTTCATCTGGAAATTTTACTCTATATGAAAGAATATATGATGAATTTGGATCATTTACTTTATATAAAAATAAATTAAAAAATCTATCAATATCTTCTATTGTATAATTATCAGTATATGCATATGCATCGAAAAAAAAAGATGATATAATTTCATTTTTATTTTTTTCTTTATCAATTATATTATTTAATGTTGAAGGGAATTTATATTGTTTAATATTTGGATGATATGTTTCTGAATATAAATTATCTATTATTATTTTAAAATAATTTCCAATTGTTTTAACATTATGATGTATAATTTGAATAATATGATGTTCATCTAAATCATCTTTTGTTAAATTCATACTTAATTCATTTTTTACTATATTATATAATTTTTCATACCATATATAATTTTCATATGTCATTTTAGATTTATGTAAAATAAATCTTACTAATACTAAAAAATTAAAATGAATTTGTTCAAAAATTGATTTTAATAAAATAACAACTTTATTTAAATTTCTATCATAAGATACATTATAACATAAACAATAACATAATAATTCAATTTTAATTGTATATGTCATTAATTTTCTATTATTTGAATCTTTGTATTGTTTAATTAAATAATTATATATATTTGAATTGAAATAAAAATTAATCCATTCAAAACATTCATTATAACAAGGTTGATAAATATTTAATTTACCTAAAACATCTTTTAATTTATTTTCTAAAATAAAAAGATATTCAATTATAAAATCTAATTGATTTTTTTCAAAAAAATAATTTTCATTTCCTTCAGTCAAAGCTCTTTTATTTTTATTTGAATTATTATTTATATTTTGATTAAATGAAGATAATGCTCTTTTATGATTATAAATTTGATTACTTTTATTATTTATATTTAAAGTATTTTCTGTTGAAATAGTATTATATTCACTTTTAGGACTATTTCTAATAATAGGAGCATTAATTTGATTTTCATAAATTTTATTTTTTAAATTTAAATTAGAATTAGAATTACATTTTAACATAGAATTTCCTCTATTATTAATATTATATCCTAATTTACATAATTCTCTTTTATTAGAAAAAATATCACTTCCATTTTTATTTAAATTTCCATTAGTATTATTTGAAGGACTACTAAAAGATCTATTATTAGCTTCATATAATTTAGAAAAAGTCCTAGTTAAATTTTTACTTACTTGATGAAGAAGAAATCTATAATTATTTCTATTATCATTTCCTGGAGAATGACTTAATTGACTTGAAGTTTGAGTCACTGGGGAAATATTATTAATTGTATGATATCTTTGATTATTCATTTTATCATTTGAACCTTTTGGTGATATTGTCATTGAATTAATATTTATTTTTTTTATTCCATGATTTTGAATTTTAATTTGTGGAATTTTTGAATTTGTAATTTCCATATTTCTTCTTATTGAACTTACTATTTTTGTATAATCGAAATTTTCTTTTTTATGTTTTTTAATTTCTTGCTTTATTTTTGATGCTAATGGAAGACTATTTCTTTCTGTTTTTGATCTATCTTGATCTTTCCATAAAAGTGTTTTATTAATTGTAATTTTAGTTTTAGGATTATTTATATTATTTGATTGGGTTGGTAATTCGGAATTATTTGTTATTGATTTAATTAAAGTTTTTCTTACAGTCAATGGTTTAATAGAAACTTTTCCTTTTTCATAAAATTTTAGTTTCATTATTATATAAATTATATTTCAATGATTAATTAAAATATTGAATTAATTAATTAAAACTAAAATTAAAAAAAGAAATTATGAATAAATAAAAATACTAAATATTTTAATTTTATAATAATAAATCAAGGATATAAATATTGGGTAAATAAACTTAAATTATTTTTTGAATATATTAACATTATATATATTATTATATTAAGATTATTAAATATTGAATTCAACTCTCTTTATTTTTGAATTTTTATCTTTTTAAAATTTTTTAATTTTTTATTTTTTTTTGAAAAATAATTAAATATATATTATGTCTTCTTCAAAAAATTCTTTTTCTCAAAAAATTGATAAAATCAATATCTCATTATTAAAAATATTTAATCAAATATCATTTGAAAATACATTTAAAATTGGTATTTTATCATTGCAACAATTATTCTATGAAAATTTACAAAATGAAAAAAATATGAATTATCTTTTTCAAAAAATTCAATATCAATTATTAAATTTAAAGAAAGAAAATAAGAAAAATATAATAAATATTCTCCCACATATTTGCTCAAAATTACAAAAAAAAATTTTTCCTTATATTGATAGAATATTATCAATATTTCAAAGTAGTATATGTGATGATACAAAAGGAATTTTTCAATTAATTGCAAAAAATTTTGGTGAATGTTCAAAAATATTAATTTCAATTAGTGATAATAATATAAATAATATTTCATCAAGTGAAATTCCTTTAGATATACTTTTAGTATATACTCAATTTAAATTATTTTGTTTGACAAATATTAAAAGTCAAAGTCATAATAATCAAACTTTTGGAATATTATGTTTAAATAATTTTATTGAAAATTGCTCTTTTAATTATAAAAATAATGAAAATTTAAAATTTATTTGGGAGAATTTAATATATCAAATAGATAAAAATACATTTTATCCTAAAATTGAATTATTAAATTGTTTAATTAGTTTAATATTTTTATCTGAAAAAAAATTTTCATCATTTTGTACAATAACATTATATAAAGTAATAGATTTTATCACAAATAAAGATTGGATTATAAGAAAATTAGCATTAAATATTATTTATACATTAGTTTATTATTGTAATGAAGAAATGTATCCATTAAAATCTTTTTTATTAGAATTCTTAGAATCTGTTAAAAGTGATAAAAATTTAGAAGTTAAAGAAGTATGTATTCAAATTATAAATACATTAAATGATGAAAATAATAATTATAATTCACCTAATTTCAATAAAAATAATATTATTAGTGTTAATAGTATGACTAGTTTATCTGATCAATCAACAATAATAAGTGGGAAATTAAGTAATGTTTCAAGTCAAGTTGATACTAAAACATCAAATATTAATTTACTTTCACCTAATTTTAGTTTTTCTAATATATCAAATGATAATAATATAAAAGTAATTAAAAATGAAAAAATGATATCAAATAATAAAAAAAATTCAGTAATTCAAAATAATAATATAAAGAAAATAGGAAATAAAGAATATATAAAAATAAAGACTTTGAATAATTATAATAGTTTATCAAGTAATAATTCTTCTGATAAAATCAAACTAAATAATTTTCCAAAAAATTCAAAAATAAAAAAGACAAATATACATCCTTATTTATATCCAACTAATATTAAAAGAAATGTTATTAATATAAAAAATAAATATAATTCTAATTACACAAAAAATAATTCTAAATCAAAAAAACATCAAAGATGTAATTCAGCTATTTATTCTATTGAAAATATTAAAAAAAATAAAATTAAGAAAACCAATTTAAATAATTTAAATCAAAGTCAATATATATTAAATAAAAATAATAATTCAAAAAAAAAAGCCAAAACACCTTCTTTTTCTAATTCAAAAAAGAAAAAAAATTCAGAATTTATTCAAAATAATTCATTTGATTTTTCATTTAAGAAAAAAGGAAATATAAATTTAAGAAAAAAAGAAAATAATTTAAATACATCATATTCAAAAAAAAAACAAATAAACATTAATTCATCTTTTTCAAATGAAAAGCCTTTAAATAATTCTTGTTTATTTAGTAAATATAATAAAGATTTAAAAATAAAAAATTCACCACTTAATGAAAAAAGTTTTAATGAAAATTATTTAAATGAAACATCTCGTTCTATTAAAGAGAATTTAATGAATGAAATTGAAAAATTAAAATCTCAAATTTCTTCTTTGAATTT
This sequence comes from Isotricha sp. YL-2021a, assembly GCA_023806865.1. NCBI lineage: Eukaryota > Ciliophora > Litostomatea > Vestibuliferida > Isotrichidae > Isotricha > Isotricha sp. YL-2021a. Next base: position 11,519 of record JAJJLH010002460.1, on the reverse strand, counting down.
AGAAATTGAAATTTTAAGAAATAAAAAAAATATAAAAAATGAAATAAGAGAATATGTTAAAAGTGAAAATTATATAAAAGCATTTGAATTAGCATGTAATGAAAAAAATATTCAAGAATTATATTATATAATAAGACATTATCAATTAAATTGTTATTCTATTTCAAATTGTGATAAATATAATCTTTATAATGAATTATTAGAAAATATTTTAATTGTTCTTTCTGATGATTTATTAGAATGTGAAAATTTACTAGTTATTACTAATTTTATTATAAAAAATATATGTGAAAAAAAAAGGGAAATTAATAAATATGCAGGTAAAATGTTTGGAAATGCTTTTAATGAATTATATTTTAAAAGAATGGAATTAGGTTTATCAAAAGAAGAAATAGAAAATATTTTTCAAATTGTAAATTATTTTATTAATTATTAATTTTTTACTAATTAACATATTTTTTTATAAATAAGTAAAAATTATTGTCTAAAGATGAAAATTATATTTGTTAAAAATGAAATATCAATTAATACAAAAAGAAGAAATTGATAATTTTATTATAGATAATATCGGACATTGTAATAATTATGAAATGATTTTTATTAAAAATATAATTGGATTAATTTATTATTTTACTAATATTATATTTCTTGGAAAAACATATGGAGATTTCCTTTCAAATATTGAAACAGATTCAAGAAAAATATTTTTAATCCTTTCATATTTATTAAATTTAATATCAAAATATTATATTAATAAAAGTCCAATTATGAAATTAATTTATAGGTTTTGTGATTTTTTTTCATATTTAAATTTTATTAGAAATAATAATGATAATCAAATAATTACACCAAATAATTTTCCTTTCAATTATCTATTTAATATAAAATATAAAAATGATTTAAATTTGAAAAATATTAATTTACTTTATATAGAAAATATATCTTTTTTTATAAAGAAATTATTATATAATGAATTATCTGATTTAATAATCATGTTGCTTCCAAAAAGAATAAATAATATTAAATATTCACTTTTAGATAAAGAATATATTTCAAATTTATGTCCTATTTGTAAAAATGAAAGTACAAATATAATTAAATTAATATGTGGACATAAATATTGCTATTATTGTTACACAATAAATAAAAAAAAAAATTTAAAACAATGTATCATATGCAATAAATAGAAAATTAAAAAAAATAAATAAATAATATTATAAATAAATAAATAAAAAATAGTAACAGATATGAAATATAAAAATAAAAAAATTTAAATAAATATAAATAAAATTAAATAATTATTTTTATTAAAAAATATTTATGATTTGTAAAATGGTTATTAAAATTTTTTTTAAAAATTGTTTTTATTTCAAAAAAGTTTTTATTTAAATTTCTTTTTAATTATTTTTTAATTCGAATTATTATTAATTTAAAAAAGAAAAATTTTTTTAATATTTTATTCATCTATTATCTTTTGTTTATTACTAATTTTTTCCATTTAGATTTTTTTTAATTAATCTTTTTTATATATTTTTTTATTTTATTGTCCTCATTATTTAATTATTCAAAATTTATTTTGTTAACTAAAAAATGAACACTTTTAATAATTTCATGAACGGAAATATTATTCAAAATAACAATTCATTAAAATCTAAAATAGAATATTGTTATTCTATTATGGATAATTTATTAAAGCAGAAAACATTATTGGATCATGAATGCTTTATTAAAAATGATTTTTCATTACTAAAAGATCAAGTATTATTTCCCTCAAAAATGATAACTGGAAATGATAGTAAAAATGAATATGAAGATATATTTAAATTTCAAACCCAAAATTCTTATATTGAACTTCCTAGTTCAGATGAAGAAAATGACATAACTACTCATAAAAAAAAAATTAAGCCATCTTTTAAAGAAATATGTGATCATTATTATAATATTAGATGTATAAATGACAATCAAGATAAAGATTCTTTAAATTATCCTGGTATTTTAATTCAAGATATTCCAAAAGAAATGAATGTTGAAGATTTAAGAAAACAAATTAAAACTTTTTTTGACCCTGTTGAATTAAGAATTATTAATGTTAAAAATAATAAACTTGGTTTTTGTAAATTTGATAATATTCATCAATGTAATATTTTTTATAATGAATTTCAAAAATATGGTCAAAAAAGATATGCTTATGATAATTTTGATAATAGTGGAGAAATATATTATGTTATAATAAGGAATATTTCAAATTATATGAAAAGTAATTTTGAGGAAAAATATTTAAAAAATTATGAAAAATTATATATGACAAATGAAGGAAATAAACAAATTGAAAAATTAGGAGGAATTAATTGTTGGGTAATTGCTTTTATTAATTTTAATTCAGCTTTTAAATTTTGTAAAGAATTCAATAAAAAAGATGGTTTGAAAATACATTTTCATTATAAATGCTTGAGAAAAAATAAAACAAACATAAATATTTTTAAAAAAGCTTTATTTGGTAGAAAAAAGAATTCAAAAAAAAAAAATAAAAATAATAAAAAATAAATTTTTTAAAATTTTTTAATATTTAAAAATTTAATAAAATTACCAAAATTATCCTAATCTTCATTTTTAAATTTCCCAGTATCTTTAACTTACCTATCAATAATATCATGTTCACTAGCTGAGTGCCTACATCAGGAATAATATACAATTCACATTTCTTTAATTTTTTTTATAATTCCCAATCACTTGTAACATGGTAAATAACATCAAGATCTTCCTTAAACAATAATAATAGGAAAATTCTCAATTTTTTATCAGGAAAAATCCAAGAAGTATCATTTTAATAGAAAAATTCAACTTCAAATCTTCTCAATAAGAACATACCTCTTAAAAATTAAATAACCAACTTTATCAAAATGAGTTTCAGAATAATCAAGAGATAAAATATAACCCTATGATTCTTCAAATAAAGAATATCATTTTTCAATTTTTAAATATTCTCTTTTTTTTTCCATATTAAAAAATAAAAAATCAATTATATTATCAATTAAATTTATAGGAGGTATTCATTTATCTGATCCTCTTTAATAGAACATTGCTATAGATATACTTCTTTATCAAAGAATTGTCTCAATAAAGGATAACAACCACAATTGGACCACCATTACTATTAATACTGGTTTTCCTTTTGGGTTATCACTTTCTTTATAGTGTATTGTGTAGATTTCTTAAACTTTTAACATTCCTTCATTATATGGTTTGTGAGGAAGGAATGTTACTCTTGGAGAGAGTTTGTCCATTTTTTTATATGGATTTTTTTTAATGGGATTATTTGAAAATTTTTAAAATTTTTTTTTAATGGAATTTTTTATATTAGTGAATTATTTATTATTGAGGATGAATTTGATGAATTTTTTGAATTTAAGGATTTGTTTCTATTTATTTTTAATTTTTCTTTATTATTGTGTTTATGATTTTTTTTACTACTTAATTTTATTGAATACTCAAATTCTTGATTTTTTAATTTAAAATTTTTGAAAGATGATAATTTCTTTTTTGATATTGGCTCATAATATAATCTTTTTTTAAATTCATTTAAATAATCTTTTGATAAAACTATTGATTTGCTATATTTTTTCATTTCAGTTAATTCTTTTTCTTCATTCTTTTTCTTTTTTAATTCTAATTCTAATTTTTTATTTTTTCTATTATTATTATATTTCTCAAATTTACATTTAAATCTATCTTCATAAATTTTTTTCCATCTCTCTGGAGTTATAGACTTATTCTTAATTAATTTATTAGAATAATCATTTAATATGATATTACTTTTTTTTAATATCTCTATTTTTAAATTTGCTTCATTTCTTCTATTTGAATCTTCTATTAATCTATTAAATATTTTTAATAAATTTTCTTTTGATATTTTTGGTTTATTATCATTTAATATTTCATTTATTTTATCATCTCTTAAATTTCTTTTTGTGGCATAATTATTCATTCTTGTTATAAAGTCTTTGTCATTAAAATTAATTTTGGAATATGTTTTATCTATTTGATATAAAATATCAGAGATATTATATTTGTTATATCTATTAAATAATTGAGTTTCATATTTTTTATTATAACTTTCACTGTTATTCCTTGATCTTATTTTTTTATTATCTTCTTTAGGTGTTAAATGTTTAGAAATATTATTAAGTTTATTTTTATTATGCTCAATAATAGATTGTTTAATTTTTGAAATAGAAATTTCAATATTATTAAGATTTGTTAATTGTTTTAAGCTTTTAATTTGTTCATTACTATTTTGGTTTCCATTTCTAAAAATATTGTTTTTATTAATTTTTTGTGGAGTTTTTTGAATATTTTGAGAAGAATTAATTAAATTTATTTGTTTAGAAAATTTTGTTGAAGTTTCATTTAAAGATTCTTTTTTTTCATGTGAATTTTTTTTTATATCTTTATTTATTTTAGATACAAATTTATTAGTAATAATTATTTTTTTCATTTTTTTATTTATATTAACAAAGAATAAATAAGCAAAAAATAAATATTTATACAATTTTGGTAAATACCAAATTAAAGCAAAACAAATAATTAATTATATAAAAACTTTCCATAATTATACAATCTTCCTAATGAAGGTTTATTTGTAAAATTATCTCCATAATTTGTATTATAATTATTTATATCATATTTTGAAAAAAACGATTCATTATTTAATCCATTGTAATAATTATTAATATATTTTCTTCTACTTCCATTAAAAATGTTATTTTGTACTAATGAGGAAAATTTATTTTTATTATAATATGAATTATTATTAAAATTATTTTGATAATTATTCTTATCACTAAATGAATTCTCATTTGAAATTAAATTACCATTATTTAAATAATCCCTATAATTAATTCCATAATCTCTAGTATTACTTTTCTCAATATTCAAATCATTTGAATCATTATATAAATTCTTATTAAATTTATTTTCAATTTGTAAATTAGGAAAAGAATAATTATTATTAAAATTATAATAATTATCTTTTTTATAATAATTATTATCAAATTTTTGATTAGCTTTATTATCATTCATATTATAATTATTTCCATATGAATAAGTACTATGTTTTAATTCCTTAAAATAATTATAATTAAGTAATTGACTACAACTAGGTCTTTTTTTACAATCATAGTGAAAAATATCATTTAATAAAATAATAGCATCATCACAAGCCCCAATAACAAAATTTTTCAAATCTTTTTTACTACTAACAGGGAATTTCATTCCTAATTTTTGAATTAATTTAAATCCTTCAGGCCATTCATTAAAATCAGGAGTACCTAAAATATTACAAATTTTATTTAATTGATCAAATTCATCCATTCCAGGAAAAAAAGGTTTTAAATTATACATTTCAATCATAACACAACCAACTGCCCAAACATCAATACTTGAATTATAATTTTTAGATTTAAGAACACATTCTGGTGCTCTATACCATCTTGTACAAACATAATCTGTTAATGATTCATTTTTAAATGAAGGTATTTCTTTAGCTACACCAAAATCAGCAATTTTAATTTGATTTTTTTTTTCTGTATATAAAATATTTTCTGGTTTTAAATCTCTATGCATAAAACCATTTATATGAAGGTAATTTAATCCATTTATTATTTGATATATTATACTTTTAATTTTATATTCTGGAATTAAATTATTTCTTTTTCTATGTCTATCAATAAATTCATATAAGTTTGTATCACAATATTCAAAAATAAATGAAACTTCACTTGATGGTTCTCGTATTACTTCATTTAATTTTACAATGTTTTCATGATTTAATTGTTTTAATATTCTAACTTCTGTTTGTGCCATACATTCATTCCAACTTTTAATTTTATCTTTTAATTTTTTTATTGCTACTTTTTCATTTGTTTCTTTATTAACACCTCTATATACTGTTCCATATGTACCATCTCCTATAACATCAAAAACTTGGTATTTGTCCATTTTTTATATATTTAAATAATTAAAAAGAATTTTGAAAATTTTTAAATTATTATTTTTTTATAATAAATATTATTTAAAAAAAATAATTATTAAATATTTATCATATTAAAAGAATGAATCAAAGAGAGAAAAAAGGACCAAAAAAAAATGCTAAAAAAAATTTTTATAAGCAAAATCAAAAAGAAAGAAAACAAGCACAAGGAAATAATGACAGTGATGAAGAACCACAACAAAAACATCAAAAGAACCAAAAGAAAAAATTTGAAGATTCAGATGATGAAAATGAAGAAATAAACACAAATAAAGAAACTGAAAAAAATAAAAATAAAAATAAGAACAAAAATAAAAAAAAACATAATGATAGTGAATCAGATGAAGATGAAAGAAAAAAGGAAAAATTAGCAGAAGAAATAGAAGAACAAATGAATAAAAAAAAAGATAAAAAAGAAAAAGAAAAAGAAAAAAGAGAAGAAGAAGATTCAGATGATGAAAATAAAAAGAATAAAAAGAATAAAAAGAAAGATAAAGGTAAAAAAGGAAAAAAAGATGAAGAATCAGAAGATGAAAAAAAAGAAAATGAAAAAAAAGAAAATGAAGAAGAAAATGATGAAACAATAAAACCTAAAAAAGTAGAATATTGTGAATTATGTCGTTTTCCAAAAGAATATTGTAAATATACACATGAGTTAATTTTAAAAAAAATTGATGATGATGATAAAGATGATAAAGAAGAAAAAGAAGATAAAAATGATAATGAAGATAAAGAAGAAAAAGATGAAATTGATACTTCAAAAAAAGAAAATGAAGAAGATGATAAAAAAGATAAGAAAAAAAAGAAAAAACAACCAACTATGGTTTTAATTGAACAATCAAAAAGAGGAAAAAAAAAACATATAACTTATATTACTAATTTAGAAAAATTTGGTTTGGTTTTAAAAGATGTTTCTAAACAATTAAGTAAAAAATTTGCTTGTAGTTGTACTGTTACTAAAGAAGATAATGGACAAGAATGTATTACTTTAACAGGAGAATTTGCTGAAGATGTTCTTGAATTTTTAACTACTAATTTTGATAATATTAAACATGAAAATTGCCAAGTTAAAATAGATAAAAAATAAAAAAATTAAATTTATAATTTTTTAAAATAAAAAAAATTTATTTTTTTGATTATAATAAAAATTTAAAAATAATTAATCCTATATATTTAATTATGAAAAATTAAACTTTATATCTTTGTGTATTTCCTGTATAACCAAAACTACTTTTATAATATGATAATGCACTTTCATCAAATTTTCTTTTAATTTCATTATATGCAGCATTAACATTACTTTGATTATGACCTCTTATTAATAAATAAAGTTTTTTTTGACCAACTGGAATATTTTTTCCTGGTTCAACATAAACTCCTCTTTGAATAATTTCAACATTATCATTTTCACCTAATTGTTTTAAATAATCTTTCCTAGCTAATTTAATTCTTGTATTTATTGGATAATCATTAATTTCAAATTCAATTGAAAAAATATGATTTTTTATATTTTCTTCTTTTTCCCATTCTTCAATAATTTTACTAGCATCTTCAACACCTTTTTTAGTACTTACACCTGCTTTATAATTTTCTAATGCTTTCTGCATTGCATTTTGAACAATTGGTATTATTTCATTACTTGATTTTCCAGTTAAAATTGCAGCTCTTGCTACATTATTTCCTATATCCATTGCAATTTGTTGAGCTTTTTTATCTCTTCTTAAATTTCTCATTTTTTCTTCATGTTTTTCTTTTAATGTTTTTCCTCTTAATATTAAAGCTTGAGAAGAATTTTCAGTAAGTAATTTTAATTGTTTTTTATTCTTTTCTATTTCTTGTTCTATTTCTATATTATCATTATCATTATATTTATCATTATCATAACCACTACCAATTAATTTTCTTTCTATAATATTCTTTTCTTTTTCAATTGAATTAAATTGATAACCTCTTCCTAAAAATCCTGATATTTTATATTTATCAGTTTCTCCATTTTCTAATTTTATTTTATATTCTTTAACAACATCTTTTAATTCCTCAGGAATTTCTTGATTTGACATTTCTAAAGCTCTAACTATATCTTCTGCTAAATGATCTTCATTTTTAGGATCAATAAAAGTATATGCAATACCTTTTTTTCCAGCTCGTCCAGTTCTTCCTATTCTATGAATATAATCTTCTTTATGATTTGGGCAATTGAAATTAATTACTAATCCACAATCTTTAATATCAATTCCTCTAGCACTTAAACTAGTTGAAATTAATATTTTAGCTTTACCATTTTTTATTTTTTCTATTGAATCAATTCTATCTTCTTGATCCATACCTCCATATAATAATACACAAGGAAAATTCCTTTTATTTAATTGTTTCCATAATTCAATAACATCATCTTTTAATTCACAAAAAATAATAATTTTTGTGTTATTATATTGATTTAATAATTCTAATATTCTTAAAAAACTCATATCTCTATTTATTATTTCTATATGTTGTTCTATATTTTTTGCAGTTTGACCTCTATTTCCAATAACAACTTCAATAGGCTTATTTAATATTTTCTTAGCTAAAGATTCAATTTGTCTTGGAAAAGTAGCACTAAACATAACAGTTTGTCTATCTGGTCTTATATTCATTAAAATACGAGAAATTTGAGGTTCAAATCCTAAATCCATCATTCTATCAGCTTCATCAAGTACAACATATGTTACCTAATATAAAAATTTTTTTCAAAAATTATTTTTTTAATTTTTGAAAAAAAAAAAAAAATAAAAAAAATATAAAACTTACTCTTTGTAAATTAAATATTTTCCCTTTTGATAAAGATAATATTTCAATAAATCTTCCAGGAGTAGCAACAGCAATTTCAACTCCTCTTCTTAATTCATTAATTTGATTTCCCATAGCACTACCACCATAAATACAAGAAACATTAATTTTTAAATATTTAGTAAAAATAGAAATTTCTTCATAAATTTGACAAGCTAATTCTCTAGTAGGAACTAATATTAAAGCAATAGGACCTTCACCTTCATTTAATTTTCTCTGTGCTAAAATATGTCTTAACATTGGAAGAATATAAGCTAAAGTTTTTCCAGAACCAGTTTCTGCAATTCCAATACAATCAGATCCACTCATAATTATTGGAATAGTTTGCATTTGAATAGGAAAAGGATTTTTTATTTCTCTCATTTCTAATATTTTTGTTATTGTATCATTTAAACCACAATTATACCAATTTAATATTGGTTTTGGAATTTTTTTTCCACGTACTTTAATTTCTCCATTTTTTCTTCTTATTTCTTCTATTTCTAAATCAGTTAATTTTGATATTTCTGGAGATTCTAAATATAAATTTTTTTTAAATGGTTCATATTGTATTTTTGAATGATCAATTGGTTTTAATTCTTTTATTTTTTCTCTTGACATTTTTAATCTTTTCCAATCATCTTCAATTGAATTTAATATAAAATCATTTTTTGAAACATATTCATTTATATCTTCATTATATATAACATCACCATTAGAATTAATTTTATTTAATTCTGGTTTAATTATATTATTTCTAATTGTTTCCATAAATATTTTATGATAATTATCATTTTCTTCATTTGATTTGTTTTCAATATTTTCATCTTTTATATTTGAATTTTCATTTTCTTTATCTTGATTACAATAATCTTTGAATAATTCCTCTTGAGTTATTTCCATATCATCATCTTTTTGATCTTCTTGAATAACAGCTTCTTTTTCAATATTTTCAAAGAAAGCATCAAGTGGATCTATAACATTTGAATCTTTTGTTTGAATATTTTGTAAACTAGGATTATTATTATTATTTACTTCTAAATTTTTAGTTTGTTCATTTATTTCTTCTTCTTTATTGTCTTTTGATAAAAAATCTTCATCTATTAATTTTTTTTCTGAAGTAATTTCTTTTTTTGATTCTTCTGTTATTTTTTTGATTAAATTCTCTTTGTTATGTTTTTTTTCTTCTGAATCTCTTCTTCTTCTATGGGATCTTGAATGGGAATGTCTGGAATAACCTTTTGTATAATAATTAAAATTTTCAGATATATTACCGTTTTTATCATAATCTCTTGATCTTTCTCTTTTATGTCTGTGATGGTATTTTGAATCTCTGTAATTTGAATGTCTGTGATGAGAATATTTTGAAGTTCTTCTTGAATTAGATCTTGATCGAGGCATTATTGAAAATAAATTATATTAATTTTATTAAAATAAAATATTTGGCTAATAAAATAAAATTTCAAATATTTATAAAAAAATAATTTCTTCAAAAATATAATAATAAAAAATTAATTGAAATGTAAAAAAAATTAATTAATTAAATAAAGTTTAAAAAATAAGTATGCTATTATATTTTTTATTTTTTTATATGTTTTAAATCTTGACCAAATTATATTTATAATTTTATTTAATGATTCTCATTTTCATCTTTTTATTTTTAAAATAAATATTATTTATTTTTTTTAAACAATTTATACTTTATTCTTTTATTGTAAATCTAAGATTGAATATTTTTTGTTTTAATTTTGATATTAACTGTGAAATAATAATCTCAATTATTTTTTAATGAAATTTCTTTCTTTTATTATTACTCCATTAAACATATAAATTTCCATTTTTTATGGAAACATTTTCCAATATTGAATGAAAATTAATTATTTAAAAAAAGAAAAGAATCAGTTTTTTTATTTAATTTGGTTGAAAATATTTTATTATTGAAACATCATTATTAAAACAAAATTCATCCTGAAAATTTAATAATTTATTTATTGATATTGTTTTAATTTTATATAATTTCTTTTGATACAATATCTTGACATACAAAATTCATCATAAACACCATTTTCAACTTTACTTTTAAATTGTTGTATCATTTTAAAAAGGGTCATTATATATTATTATAAATTTATTTTTAAAAAATATTATTTTATTCATACAAATATTGAAAAATAAATATAAAATAAAATATATATAATATATCATCTATATTAATTCTCTTCAGGGATGTTTTTAATTTTTAATTGTTGGGATTTCTTTCATATTTTTATATTTATAAACCATTTTTTTTCTTTTTTTGAATAGCATTAATATTAGATATAAAATAATATAAAAGAGTTTTAAAAAAATAATATTCACCTTTATTTATGTATTAAATGTAGATTCTTTTGATAGATAATTTAAAAATTAATTTGATTATAAATTCAAAATAATATTTTATTGAATTTTTCTATATTTTTTATTTTCATTTTTTTGCTGATATTTTTGGATTTGAAAAAAATCTATTATGAAACCCCATTGTTTTTTATAAATATTCAATTTTATTTATATTATTATTAAAAATATTGATATCATCTATATATTTGTTGAGTTTCGTGATTGTATTTTATTATCTATTATTACTTAGTTATTAATTATTTGAATATAGAACTATTTTTTTTATGTTTAGTAAATTTAAAGTAAT
>JAJJLH010002459.1:0-21166 GCA_023806865.1 Isotricha sp. YL-2021a | reverse complement strand
TATTAAATATAAAATAATAACTAAAGTATATAAAAAATCTGTTTCAATTTTTAATTTGAAATATGTATATTTTTTAATTTATTATTACATATGTTAAAATAAATTTTTCAAATGAAAAATCAGAATGGAAATATGTTATTTGATTTAAATAAAATTAAATGTGAAATTCTAATTATAAATGAAATGATTTTAGATTATGATATATTTGAAAAAATTAAGAGAATAATTATAAATGAATATTCAACTATAATAGATTCTAATAATAATTTAAAATATAATTTTTTTTATATTATTCAATCCCAAGATGAAACTCAATATTTCACAAATAAATTAAAAGAAAAAAAACTGAATATAAAAACAATTAAAAAGAATTCAATATTTTTAAATGATTTAATTAATATATCAATTACAATTGCATTAATTAATGATAATAGTGAAAAATCAAAATATATATTTCAATATAATAATGATTTTTCAAAGTCTGAAACAAAATATTTAAAATCATATTCTAGATTAATAATAATAAATAAACAATATTACCTAGATTATTTATATAAAATAGAAAAGAAAATTTCAATTCCAAAATATGAAAATGGCATTATATATTGCGATTTTAATGAAAATACTTTTAAAAAAATTTTTCAATTTAATATGATTGAAATTATTAATTTAATGAAATTAAATGTTAATAATAAAAAACCATTATTTAAAAAAAATTCTTTAACAATTAAACAAACAACAGAAATAATAAATAGAATAGAAGAATATATTCAAATTCAAAATTATAATATATCAATATATTCTTTAGAATTACTTCTTGATAAAATGAAACATAGTTTTGAAAAAATTAAATTAAAAGAATGTTTGGCAATTTTAAAATTTTATAATGATTATTTTTTATCAAATTCATTAATATATAATTCAGAAATAAATAAATTATTTTCAGAATGTATAAAAGATTATAATAAAATAAAACAATTTGAATATGAAAATAATTGTATTTTAAGATTATGTACATATTATTTATATTTTGATGAAAAATTTCCGAAATTTTTAATATTAATTAAAAAAATACATGAAAACTCAAAAAGAATTTCAAATAATAAAGATTCATTAATGTATCATCTCAAAACAATTATTTTATATAAAATAAAAAATTTATTTCGATATGAAAAATTAAGTTTATATTATAGTATTTTAGATTGTGAATATGAAAAAGGAATGAAAAATATGGTAATTCATTTAATAAATAATATCAAAAAAAGTTATTTAATTTTTGATATTTATCAATTTCAAATAAATTCTATTGAAGATTTTGACAAACTTAATTTGAACATTTTCAAATATAAAAAAATAAAATTATATATATGTAAAAAATATGAAGATAAAAGCAAAATGATAGAATATAAAAAGAAAAAAATTCAGAAAGATAATAATATTTATATTGTAAATCAATATGATAAATTGAGAAATTTTTCACTTAATAATAAATGGAATATTATTCAAAAAAAAATTTATTTAGCTATAATAAATTATATGATTGAAATTGGAGAAATAAATTTATTTTTATCATATTATATTTCATATTTACAAGCATTAAATGATTATCTTAATTCATCAATTCAAGAAGAAATATATGATGATATAATTAAAAATTCAATGTATATTCAAACTAAATTAAAATTATCATTAATAAAAATGCCAATTCTATTAAAGATTATACCAATTTCTTCAATAATAAAATTTGATATTGAAAAAAATCCACATATAATAAAAAAAGATAATGAAATATTTATATTTAATCCATGGGAAAAAGATAATAAAATAAATTATTTTTGGACAAAAAATTCATATCAATATGTAAAAATTAAATTTAATAATATTTTAAAAATTGAATTAACATTAACTAAAGTTATGTTAATATTTAAGACAAATCAAGCAAATAAACCATTAAGTTATCCTTCAAATATTATTATATCACCAGAAAGTTCAATTGAAGTAATTTTGAAAATTAAATTAATTAATGAAGGAAAAATTGATATAATTGGATTAAGTTATGATATTGGAAATATTACAAGTAATCAATTTGTTGATTTTAATGGAAAAGGATTTTATTCCACTTATGATAATTATATTAATGATCCTTTTTATAATATTCAAAGTAAAAGTAAAAAAAATGAATTAATTTCTTTAAGAAATATTCAAATTTATAAAGAAATTCCTTTAATTTATATTTCATTTGATGATAAATTAATTGTTGACTTTTCAGATGATTCAATTAGTTTATTTGAGTATCAGGAATATGAATTTAATTTTTCATTAAAATGTAATAATAAATATCCAATTGATGAAATAAAATGTTATATTTTTGTTTATAAAAAAAATAATAGTAAAATTTGTTTAAAGGAAATTTATTTAAAAAAAAATGATGATAAACCATTAATTGATATTGGAGAAATATATAAGTTAAATTATTTATATTTACATTTAAAAACAAATCACAAAATTGAATTTAGAGTTTATTATGTTTCAAAATTAAATGAAAAAGAAACAATAAATGAAGAAATAATATTAAAACCTTATATTTTTTATCATAAAAATATTAATACCAAGCCAATCTTAGATTTTAAAAATATAAATATCTATCCTAAAATTGAAAGTGATAATATTAAATATTTAATAAAATTAGATTCAAGAATTAAAAAAGATTTTACATTAATTTATGGAACTGAATTTAAATATTGTTCATTTAATATAATGAATAATAATCAGAATAAAATTGAATTTAAAATTGTTAATAATAATCAAAAGAAAAATATATTAAATGAAATAATAGATTGTAATTATTCAATGGAAATAACATTATTAATTGATAATTCAATTGATTTATCTGATTTAATTATTTATTGGAATTTTTTAAATAATGCAAAAATTAATGGTAAATTTATTTTAATTGATGCATTTCAAAATTATGATAATTTATTAAATAAAGAAAAAGTTTTAGAAATGAGAATTTCAATTAATAAAATTGTAAATGCTGATATTGAATATAATGAAATTACATATTCTTTTATTAATAATACAGATAATGAAAAAAATAATTTAAAAATGTATATTTATTTTTATGAAATTAATAAAGATGAATTTATAACAAATGATTTTATTCCTGATGATGAATTATTTTATGAAGGTTCTTTATTAAGTAAAATAAAAAAATTAAAAGTAAATGAAACTTTCATTAATACTATTAAATTATATAACATATTAAAAAAAGAAGTAAGAACAACATTTTCAATAATTGACAATGAAAACAAAATAATATATTTATCCCCAAATGATAAACAATGTAAATAAAAAAACAATATTTCATTTTCAAAAACAAAATCTCAAAATCTTAAATAACTAAAAAAAAATTTAAAAAAAAAATAAATAAAAATTTAAATATATTTAACTATAATAAAAAAATCAAATTAAATTCAAAAAATTTTATTTTTGTTCACTAGCAATTTCCAATCCTTTCTTGGCTCCTTTCTTAATAGTATTAACAGCTAATTTCCCTCCAAAATTTTTTAATTTACTTTGTTGATCTCTAGAACATTTAAAATACCCATATAAATTAGTCCCACTAAAAATTAAACAAATTAATCCAATAATAAATCTTGCTGGTTGAAAAATATTAAAAATAATTAAAATAAACCAAATAATAGGAGTAAAATATAAACAAATCCAAAAAACACTTTTATCACTTGTTGATTCTTTTTTTTCATTTTTACTTTCAAAAATCCAAACTTCTTCTCCATTTTCTTTTACTTCATTCCACCATCTTAAACCAACCAGTAAACGACCTGATAAATTTTTTACTACCCAAAAATCAGCTGAGCCAAATAATATTGTTGTTAAATATATTACACTTTTTTTATCTGTAATTTTATCTAATATTGTAAATGATAAAAGAGATAATAATTTAAATAATATTGTAAATAAACATATCATTGGGTGAGATGAATTTTTTATAAAATTTTCTATTCTACTTTCTCTCTTTTTTTCAGTTTCTGAATTTGTTATTTTTTCTTCTAAAGTTTCTTGTTTTTTTTCTTCTTTTTTATTTTCGATTGGTGGTTCTTCTTTTGGGGACATGCTTATTGCGAAAGCAAGCTAAAATTAGGTTATTTTAATATTTTTTTTTACATCGTTTTCTGCCATTTATTTTAAATTAAAATTATCTTTTTCAAAATGTAATTTTTTTTTTTCATTAATTTTTGATTTTTTTTATCTTGTTCTAATAATTTATTTATTATTTTTAATATAGGAAAATAAAATTATTTATATAAATTTGTTTTATATGTAAAATAAGTGAAAAAAACGATAAAAATTAAATATTGAAATAAAAACTTATAGTAATAAATATTTAATATAATATTATAAATTATATTTTTATTTTATCATTCAAAAAAACATTTAATACAACTAATTTACAATATTATATAATTTCAACAAAAAATACTTATACCCTAAAAAAAATTTAAAACTGTTTAATCCATTTTTCAAAGTCAATACTTCTCTTACTCATTTTTTTCTTATACCCAATAGGTTTCCTCAATTCTTTTTCTTTTAAATAAGTCAAATAGGGAATAGTAACAACATTATCTTTTTCTTTCTTAAATTTAATTTTATAAGGAGGTTTTAAACTAAGTGAAATTAATTTATTCCAATCAAAATCTTCAAAATAAGGATCTTCCTTAATTTGTTTAAATTTCCACAATCGATTTGTTGGTGATTTCTTAAGCATTTTACTTAATAAATTACAAAATTTCTCATCATGAACAAAATTAGGGAATTCTAAATCTTCTTTAGAAACAGCTCTATAAACATCCATAGGATCATCATAATCTTCTCCAAAAGGTAATTTCCCACAAAAAAATTCATAAATACAAACTCCAATAGACCAAATATCAACTTGAAAAGAATAACCAGCTCCTTTTACAATTTCAGGAGCCATATAATGTGGTGTTCCTATAATTGTACTAGTTCTTTCTTTTATTTCTTTAACAGTACCAAAATCAATTATTTTTATATAACCCATATCATTAACCATAATATTTTCTGGTTTAATATCACGATATATTATTTTTTTATTGTGAAGATAATCAATTGCGAGTAACATACTTCCACCATAAAATTGAGTTTGTGCTTTGTTTAATAATCCTATATCACGTATTACTTCCCATAATTCTTTTCCTTTTATATATTCCATTAAAAAGAAAATACAATATTCATTTTTTAAATATTTTACCATTTTCATTATAAAAGGATGATCTACTTTTAATAAAACATTTTTTTCTAATTCTACACATGATTCTAATTTTTCTTTCTTTATTTGATATAAATTTTGTGCTTTTATAGCATAAAGTTGTTTATTTTTTCTACTACGAACTAAATTAACAAAACCAAAATTTCCACTTCCTAATTCTTTTATATTATCTAAATCTTTTAATTCAATTGTATTATCTTCTAAATAAAATTTTTTTTGGAAATATTCTATTAAATTTGGTTCTAATATACTTTTAAATGCATTTGCAGTTAAAGAATATAAAATTACATTACCATTTGCAATGGCAGTTGCTGATCTTTTTTCATCTATTATTAAAGCTCTTTCTCCAAATTCTTCATTTTCATTAAGTGATCTTACATATTTTGAATTAACGAAAAAATCAACTCGACCTGTTTTTATTATATAAAATTTATCTCCTATTTCACCTTGACTTATTATTTTTCTTCCATTATCAAATTTTTCTATTTTTAATTTTGATTGTAAAATTTCTAATTTATCTTCACTCAAATTTTTAAAAAGTGCTATTTGATCAAAAGAATATTGTTGTTTAGATTTATTTTGAATATTTTGTATATTTCCACCTAAAACTTCTTGAAATTTTACATAATCAATTTGTGCAATGAAACAATCAGGTTCTGCAATTAAATCTTGATTAATTACAATTGGTAAATTTTCATATAATTCTTTTTCAAATAAAAATTCATATCTTTTTGCTTCGAAAGTTCCTGTAATTTTATTCATTAAACCACCTTCTAAAACAATTATTAATTTATTTGATAATGAAGTTCCTTTTTCAAAAACAACTTCTTTTCCTTTATAATCTATAAATTCAAAATAACCAAAAACTTTCTCTAACATTTTTGGATAAATATCAGTAAAAAATTTGGAATTTTGAAAAGAATAATTAATAAAACTAAAATATAAAGATTCCTTATAATCAATTCCAATTTGATTTTTAAAAAACTCAACCGAAATAGAATATAAAATACAATCACTTTTAGCAATAACATCCAAAGTTCTTTTATTTTCTTCTAAAATAGCTTTCTGTCCGAAATTATCTCCTTTTTTTAAAGTTCTAATAATTTTCCCATTTTTACAACAATCCACATCACCATCTTTAATAATATACATACAATTTCCTAATTCACCTTCTTTACAAATATATTCTCCTTCCTTATACATTTCCTGTATTAAATTATTAGCTAAAATACTTTTAAATGTACTATCCAAAGGTAAATTTATACTATTTAAAAATTTCATATTTTCATCATAATTCAAAGTAAATAAATAATCTAAAATTTTTCTAAAAACTTCTCTTTTCATAACCCAAACTTCACAATCTGTAATAGCTTTAACAGTAGCACTTCTAGGAGAATTATTCATTAAAGCATATTCTCCAAATGAGTCACCTCGTTTTAATTCTTTTTTCAAAATATTATCAATATATAAAGAAAATTTACCATCATGAATAATATACCAATAATTTCCTATTGAACCTTGTGTAAATAATGTTGTTCCTTCTTTTACTTTACATAGTGACATTGTTATTATTATTTCATTTCTTGCTTGATCGTTTAATGTTTGCATAAAAAAATGTTTATCTATTATATTATATATCATCTCATAGTCTTCTTTATTTTTATTGTTTTTGTGGATTAGTTCTAATGCTTTTTTCTCTTGGTTTGATGTTTTTTTATTTTTAGCTATAATTTGAATTTTTTCTTTTTTTCTTCTTGCTTTTGTTTCTATGTTTGAAGCACTCATTGAATTTTGCTTTTGTTCTTCTTCAATTGAACTTCTGTTTCTTAATGGTGATTTTATTATTTGGTGCTTTTTAGCTTTTGAGTCTTTTATTGATAGTTCTCCTCCCATTTTATTTTTTTTTTTTATTTTTTTTATTAAAGTTATGTTTTTAATTTATATTTTTTTTCGTTGTTTTTTAAGGAAATATTATTAATTGTTTTTTTATTATATTATATTAAAAAAAAACTATTTTTATTATTTTATACTTTTAATATTTCTTTATATACCTTTTTTTAAATTAATTTTATTGTTTTTTAATTTATTTCAAATAAATAATAATTGATAAATTGAATATAAAATTTAAAAAATAATGATAGAACACATTTTCATTTATATCATATTAATAACATTTATTTCCTCAGAAAAAATAATTTTATTTTCAAAATCAACAGATATATCAATAAATGTAAACCATGATTACTCAATAGACCTAAATAAAATAAAAGGAGATGAGTATCATTCATTAAGAAAATCAATCCTAAGCATTGAAGTAACATCAATAACATCATATCCACATCCAATTATACTATTAACAAATATAAACAAAGAAGCAAAAATAAATAATTACGATAAAATAGATGTATTGGGTATTTTTTCAAATAAAAAATATATTCATAATATTCAATATTCCCCATGTGAAATATCAAAAAACGATATAATAAATATTAAATTAATGTGTCAACAAAGTGCATCATATACAATAGAAATTTATATTTTAAAAACAGAAGATTTTCAAATTAATTGTCCAGAATTTTCAAATCTAACAGTAAGAGAAAATTTAAAAAATAACTATACAGGAATGGATATTACAATAAATGGTTTATATCAATTTGGTGGTATTTCAAATAAAGATTTATTATTACATAATGATTTATATTATTTAGATAATAATGGTAAATGGAATTATATAGAAGTTTATGGTATGAAACCTTCACCAAGACATGGTATGTTTATGATTGCTTTTGATTCACAGAAATTTTTATTAGTTTTAGGTGGGAAAGATATAGAAAATAAATATATTAATGATTTATGGGTTTATGATATTAATGATATTCAATGGTTAAAAATAGGAAATTATGAAAATATTGTTAATTTCCCTAAAGATAGGTTTTTACCAAATGGTATTAATAATAAAAATCATGGTATTATTTTATTATATGGTGGAATGGATACTAAAGATAATAATTTATATATTATTGATATTAGTATTTTAAAAGAAATTGTAAGAAGATATAAAAATGAAGAAGATTACTCAAATTTATTAGAAGAATTAATAAAAAAACATTTTATAACAGAACAAAATGTTTTTCCAAGATATGGTGCATCAATGACTCAAATTGATAAAGATGAAGTTTTATTATTTGGAGGAATAGATTCAGAATCAAATTCAACAATTGATTACTGTGATATAATAAATTTATTAAATTATGATATTGAAAGATTAAATTATAATTTAGGTGAAGCACCATCACCAAGAGCTTTCCATTCAACTGAAAGATATGGTCCAATGTTTTTATTATATGGTGGAAAAGAATCAAACGAAAATGTTCTTAATGATATGTATAAATTTATTATTAATGATAGAAAATGGATAAAAATAAAATATGATGATATTGAATTTATAAATTATTTTCAAGAAGAATATTTTTTTTTAACTGATTCTTATATTTTTAAAAATAAAGAAAGACCAATGATAATAAGTCAACATAAAAAGAATAATGATATTATAATATTAAATTTTCCTATTTGTAAAAGTGATATTGATATAAAAAGTGATAAATATTGTTTACCTTGTCATATGGGTTATGAAAATTATGAAATGACTTCTTGTAAAAAATGCACACCTGGAACTTTCTTTTTTTTTGAAGATGAATATTCAGAAGGAAAATGTAAATTTTGTCCAAGAGGAACTTACAATCCTTATTATTCAATGACTGATCAAAGTAGTTGTTTATTATGTCATTATAATACTTTCAATAATGAAGTTGGTAAATCAGAATGTAAAGATTGTGAATTTAGGAAAAGTTGTTTGATTGGGAGTACAAGTTCAATTTCTTATTTTGATATTGATGAATCAATGATTGAAGAAGAATCATATTTAAATATTGATAATTATCCTGAATTTATTGATCAAAATAATTTAATGGAATATTTGTCTATTAGGAATGGGATTATTATTATTATTACTTTGACTACTTTAGTTATTGTTATTCTTTTATCTTGTTATAAATGTAATAGAGAAAATACTATTAAGAGATTATGTAAAATTGATTTTATTCCTTTAACTGGAGGAAATAATAAAAAAACAAATGGAGGTTTTATTACTATTATTTATAGTATTTTAATTATTTCATTATCTTTATCTTTTATTTTAAGATATATTTTATGGAATAATATTGTTGAAATTTCATCTTTTGAAAGTGAGAAAGGTATTAGTAAAAGTGAATTAGAATCTTCTATTCAATTAGAAATTGATATTTTTGGAGAACATATTCCATGTTTAAGTGAAAAAGAAAGAAAAAGAACTGAATTTGGAAATTGTCATTCAAAAATGTCATTTTTAAAAAATGGATTATCATTTTATGATGAAGATACAAAATTACTTCAATGTAAAATAATGAATGAGAATCAATGCAGAATAATATTTAATTGTGAAGATTGTAAAGATAAAATAAATAATAAAGATACATTTAATTTAATAATAAATGATGAAAGTATATATATTTCATTATATAAATGGACATTTAAAAATTATTGGGATAAAACCTTTTATAATATAAATAAAAAAAAAGGACATTCATTCATAACAGGAATTTTTAAAGCAAATGATGATATAATAAATAATAGATATGTATTTAAAGGAGATGAAAAACCATCAAAAATTTCTTTAATGTTTTCTCCAGTTTATTATAATATTCAAAATTTAAATGAAAAATTAATTGGACAGAGAATGAGTTTAAATTCTTATGAAAAAGGTTCAATTAGAAATCAATATACTTTTAATAATCCTAGTAAAGGAGTTAAATTAGATTTTCATTTTATTGTAAATCAAAATGCTAATATTGTTAATGTTAAAAAAGATATTTCAATTTTGGATTTTTTTGCTTTTTTATTAGGTATTTTAGCTGGGTTTGCTTTTTTAAGTAGAGTTACTAAATATATTTTTGAAACTTGTGAAATTATGAATTATTCTGAAGAAGATATTGAGAAATTTAATAAATTAGAAGAAGAAAATGATGATAAACAAATTGAATTGGCTAATCAAAAATAATTTTTATTTAAATAACTTATAATTTTTTTATTTAAATAAATTCAATAATATTTTCATTTTTTATTTTTTTAGATTCTTTAAACTAATCAAATAATTTTTAATTATCTTTATATCTATTTAAAATATTAAATTTCAAATTTAATTTTTTATATTATAAAAAAATAAATTGTAAAACAAATAATAAATTATTTTTTCAATTTTAAATAATATTTTATTCTACTTTAACTTTAGAATCCTTTTTCAATGACAAATTCCCTCTAGAATACAAAATCAAAGCAACAAAAATAAAAAAGAAATAAACAATTAAAATAACAGGTTTAATAAACAACAAAGCATTAGAATACTTATATCTAATTTGAAAATAAACTTTATGAATATCATAAACATTTTTCATATTAATAATAACAGAATTTCTCCCAAACAAATCTAAACACCCATAAAATTTATTATTAACAACATTAAACTCTCCATCAGCATTTAAATAAACTTTAATATCTTCAGCACCTTCAGGTAAAATAACTTCAACAGTATAATTCCTAGCTAACAAATCATTATAAGGCATACCAAAAGTTAAATTAACAACATAATTACCATTATTATCAGTATTAACATGGAATTTAGAAGGTAAATTATATCCAATTCCAAAATTACTTTTCCATCCTCCTAAAATAGGAAATCTAGGTACTAAATCTAATTTAACATCATCCCATTCTCTAAGAGCATTAGATGTTGAAATATTACCAATTTCATCTCTATACCATAAACCCCAAGCTCTTAAAGGTAGAATAGCTTTAAATTTTTTTAAAGCATTTTTACCTCCTTTATCAGAATATTGATTATAATCAATTCTACCAAATTCACCATCTAATTTAGCTCCTATATTTTCAATTTGATAATCTTCTGCTACTGCTATATTACCCCAATGAGAAACTTGATATGTTTTTGATGCATGATTCATTATAATATATGGATTATTATTTATATAATGGATTTTTATTAAATATGATTTTTGAGGTTTTATATTTTCATATGTATATGTTATTATTTCATCTTTTTTATTTGAATTTTCTAATGTGTATGATTTTATATCTGTATTACGTGGAAGTGTTATTGTTGTTTTTGTCTTTTTTGTTTCATATATTGAAGGAACGTTACCTGTGTCTTGGAATAAGGAAAGTTGATTTTCTTTTATTGTTATTTTCTTTGGGAGGAAGGATAAACTTTCAAAGTAGTGTTCTATTATTGATAAAGTCTTTGATTCTTCACTCTTTATTGGATCAAATGTTATTGTATAATATATGTAATTTTCATCTTCATCTGTTTGTTTTTTTATACAGTTTTTTCCATTTAGTTTTATTGAGAAATGAATTAAGTGTTGAGAATTGTTTTTAGATAAAAGATAAATGTAGGAATTTAATTGAGATGTATGTTTGTTTTGAATTTGAATATTTGTTTTGTAATAAAGTATTCTGTTTTTTAAGTTTATTTCACGAGTTACTTCTTCATTTAGGAATTTATCACTTGTTTTTTGGGATGAAATGAATATTAAATTGATTAATAATAAAAGGATATTCCTCATTTGCATTTTTTCTTTTAAAATAATTAAATAAATATATTTGATTTAAAATATTTATTTTTTTTAAATATTTATTATTTAATTTATTTAATTAAAAATATTAAAAATGTAATTTTCAAATAATTCATCTTTATCAGATTAAAATTATTTATATGAAAAAAAATTTCAAAGGAAAATTTGGTCATAACTAAATTAAAAAAAAATATTATATTAAATTATTCATTAAAAGAAAGATTTGTATAAAAATACATTCAATAATATACAAAAAATTATGTTTTTAAAGGAGAAATTTTATAAAAAAAGAAATCATAATTAATTATAGATTAAAATTATAATAATTTTTTTAAACCATCTCTCTAAAATTTTATATCAACTTAAATACTAAAAACTATATCCTGATTTTTTAATATTAAATGTAAGTAAAGAAAAAACACTTCAAATTATGAATGATAGAAAATATATGATTATTGGAAAAATAAAGAAATTATTAATTTTAGGAGAATTCAAAATTATAAAAATAATTTCTAATAAACTATATAAAATAAATTGAAATAAAAAAAATATAAATTATTGAAAAAGAATCATAAAAACAAATATTTTTATATTAATATATGTTTATGAAACCTGTTATGAATCATTTTTAAAAAATAAAAAAATTATCTTCAAATACTGATCATATTTCAGATATAAATTGTATATTCCTAGAAAGTATTTAGATAAATATTATAATAAATATAATGATATTTTAAAGATAAAAAATTATAAACATATAGAATGAGACAAAAAAAAAGAATATATAAAAAATAATATTAATATTTTAAAAGAAAAAAAGAAAAGATTTTAAATGAGTAAATGATACTAATATACATTATTTATGATTGGAGAATGAAAAAATGAATTACAAAAAAAATAAATTACAAAATAAAATAAATTTCTTAGAAGTTCAAAAAGAATTTTATATTAAAGAGAAAAAAATTTATTGAGGAATATAGAACAATTGGATAATGACAAAAAAGAATTGAAAAAAGAAAAAGAAAATATTGAAAGAAGAAAAGGAATTGAATAATAAACATGAAAAATTAAATAAAGAAGGGGTAATAAAAAAAGAAAAAGAATTGAGAAATAAATAAGAAAAATTAGATAAAAAAGAGGAAAAATTAAATAAAAAAGAAAGTTTAAAAATATTTTTTTTTCTATTAATTCAATTTATAATTTTTTTATATTTTATTATATATACAATATTAAAAAATATATTTAATATATTAATTAATAAAATAATTTGTAATAATATTTCAATATAATTCTTTATCAAAAAAAGGAAATTGAAAAAAACATAAAAAAAAATGACTTTAAAATAATATAACTTTTGAGGATTGGAAGCAATTCTCATTTAAATTACAATTAAACTCAAATTTGAATTAAAAATAAAGTATTGAATATTTTAATCAAAAAAATAATTAATTAAAAAATTAAAAAAATAAATAAAAAAACATAATCAAACTTAAACTAAAAAAACAAAAAAAAAATAAAAAAATTAGCATCATAAATAAAAAAACCCACTCTAAAAAAAAACCAAAAAAAAAAAAAAAAGCATAAAAACTACTCTTTTTTTTTAAATAAATAATAAATTTTTCATTTATCCCAATATTTAACTTAAACATATACTAAAAAAAACGAATAAACAAAAAAAAAAAAAACCTTATTCCTTTTTTGCTTCAGCTTCCTTCTTTTCTTGTTCAAGTGCAGTTTGTGAAGGTTCAACTTTTTCTTCTTCTTTCTTAATTTCATCAACTTTCTTAATAATTTCATCAAATTTTTCCATATTAATCAACTTAACATTATTTTTCTCAAAATTTTTTTTCATAGCATCACCACTTTGATCACCTAAAGGTTTAGTACATTCTTCTATAACATAAGTTTCAAATCCTCTTTTAGCAGAATCAATAGCAGTTAATCCAACACAAAAATCAAGAGTTAATCCAACAACAAAAACTAAATTAATATTATTAGTCTTAAGTATATCACCTACAATACCATTTTGAAAAGCACTCATTTCTTCTTTAAATTTATCCTCATCTTTCCTAATTAAAACTTCATCTCCTTTTAATTGCATTTCAGGAGCAAAATTAGCACCATTAGTTCCTTGAACACAATATTTAGGAAATTTACCTTTTACTGCTAAGGTAATTTCATCGAATGGTAAATTTTCTTCATGTGCATATGGACTGTCTTTAAATGCTATATGAGTTTCTTGACGATATTGTTGGGTTGTAAAAACTGTTGTGAAACGATTTGCATATTCATTACGGACTTTGTTTATTGGAGAAATTATGTCATTTGCTCCTTTTACTGGAAGAGCTCCATTTTCTAAGAAGTCATTTTGGACGTCTACTATTATTAAAGCTGCTTTCATATTTTTTTTTATATATATTTTTTTTTATTTTTTGGAATTAAGTATTTTTTTTTGAAGGGTTTTTTATTTTTTTTAACTACAGTTTGTTATTTTAATTATTATTAAGGAAATTTAAAGGAAGTTAATTCAATTATATTTTTTTTTTTTTTTGAAATGGATTTTTTTTATTTTTATTTTTTTTTTTCATTTAATAAATTTTTAATTATATATATAAATAAGAAATAATAGTAATATTTAATATTAAAAGATTCTCTACTCTTTTCCTTATTTATTCAAATCATTTTTTCCATTTAATGTTCAATTATTAAATTTAATATTTTTTATTTATAATTATATATTAATTATTTAATATTATTAATCAATTCTTTATTTTTATAGAATCATTTTCTTTTTTCCCATATACTTTAAAAAATATATAAAAATACTAAAAAAATTAATAAATCCAAATTCAAATAAAAAACTTAATATAAATTATATTATAAATAAAAATAAATGTCTTGTTGTGGACCAAATGTGCCAATCGTAGATGGAAAAAAGAAATTAGATGCATTAAAAAAATTCAAAAATAAAAAAATAAATTTGAATTTAAATCCACAATACAAATTAGAATTTGATGTAGAAAGAGCAACTTGGGATAAATATTTAGGAGACACAATTTTACAACATCAGAATGATATAGATATAGATTTAGAAGAAAAAATAAAACAACAATATCAAGAAATTGAATTATTACAAAAAAAATATTTACAAAAATTGGCAAAATTATTATTAATGACTCAATCACATTGTGAAATTAAAAATAGTATTTTAGAGAGTTTTGAAAAAAATTTATCTATACCAAAAGAAAATATATTAAATGAAAATATGGAAATTCAACATGAAACAAAAGTTAAAACAATTAATGAACATGAAATTAATGTTAATCAATTTTATGATGAACCTGAAATTAAAACTAGTATTATTAAAGGTACTGAAATGGTTCCGACTAATTGATTTTTTTATTAAATTTTTATTATTTTTTTAAAAAAAAATTTGTTTATATAAAACCAAAAAAAAAATAAAATAAATTAATACTATTTATTTTTTTTATATGTATATATTTTTTATTTCTCTGTTTTCAAATATCTTATTGATAATTTTGCTAATTTTTCAAAAGGTAAATTTGAAACTTGTTTTAATGAAATTCCAATTCGATTTGATGTATTAAATTTCATTCTTCTATTTATTGAATTAAATTCATATATTATATTATTATTTAAAATATTATTTGAACTATTATTTCTCTTTTTTGAAAATAAAATATTATTAGTAATTATATTATTATCTTTTTTAACATTTAAAATTGGAGAATTACTTATATTACTTTTTTTATCATTGAAAACAATTCTTTTACAAGAAATATTTTTTTTATTTGAAATAGAATATTTTTGTTTATATCTTCTTTCATCCATTGTAGAAGACATAGTTTGCATATCTTCTTCACTTGAATTATTTCTACTATAACAATTATTTATTTCTTTAAATTCTTCTTTAATTAAATTTTCTATTTCTTCAATATTATTTTCATTAAAATATTTATTATAAAAATTATTTCTGTATAATCCAGTTATTTGACGACTATATTTATAAATTGAAATAGCAATTGAAAAAGGATTATAATTTATAAATGATTCATTTTCGATAAATGAATATAATATTGATTTACAAGTATATAAAATTTTTGGATTTGAATCATATAATATCATATTTAAATAATTAAAAACTGTAGTATAAATTAAATTATAATCTAATAAATACATACAACGTGCTTCGAAATTTGAATAATTGATAAATTCTTGTCTTATTGTTCTTTTTATTATTCTTTCATAAATATCAAAATTACCTACAAATTTAAGAGAAATAATAAATGATGCTAATACCATCATTTTTCTGTTTGAACTTATTTTAATTGTTATTCTATTCTTTAATGATATTATATCTAAATATTGTGCACTTAAATAAAATATTTCTAATTGATCATCTATTTGAGAAATAAGGGACTCACATACTTTTTTTAAATATTGTATCATTTCTTTTCTGAAGCTCAAATAAATTTGTTTATTTGGTAATGTAATTATATTTTCTTCATCATTATCTAATGAATTTGAAACTATTAATCGAACTTCAGAACGATAAAAGTCATTCATTTATTATTGAATTAAATTTTAATAATATATAAAGTAATTTTTTAACAGATATATATAAAATATAAGTACAAAAAAAAAAAATATTTAAAATAG
The DNA here is from genome assembly GCA_023806865.1 of Isotricha sp. YL-2021a. Lineage (NCBI taxonomy): Eukaryota > Ciliophora > Litostomatea > Vestibuliferida > Isotrichidae > Isotricha > Isotricha sp. YL-2021a. Next base: position 4,492 of record JAJJLH010002459.1, on the reverse strand, counting down.
TTTCCTAAATTTTATAATATTTTATACATTTATTTATAAATAAAAAAGGATAAGTAATTTTTCCATTATATTAAATATATCATAATTCAATAAATTAATTTTATTATTACAAAAAAATAATAATATTTAAAATTCCTAATAATAAAATTAAACTTTATTTCTTACTTTAAATTTAAAAACAACATCACAAAGAAAAAAAAAATTCAAATTTAAAAAAATATAATAATTAAAATCATCAATTTAAATAAAAACCTCCAGAAAAAAAACCTTTAATGAAAATATTCATTATTTTTTTTCAACTTATAACATCTATTTTTAAAATCCTTTTCAAGTATCCAAAACCCACAATTTAAAGGAGTTTTCAATTGTTGATAATCTTCAATACTCATTTTAGTTAAAAACTTAAGCATTAATTTCATAACAATACTATGAAAAATAAAAATATAATTATCATATTTTTCTTTATCAAATTCAGTATTTTTAATTAAATCATTATAAAAAGAATTTAATCTTTCAATAACATCAGCTCCATTTTCTCCTGAATTAAATCTATAATAAAATTTCCCTATCCATAATCTCATTAAATGAGTTGGAATATCATAAAAAGTTAAATTACCAAATTCTTGTTCTCTTAATCTATGATCATAAAAAGTTTTTTTTTTATTTTCTTTAAAACTTTCTAAAATATAATAATAAGTTTGTCTTGATCTTAAATGTGTTGAAATATAAAATTTAATTGATTCATCTTTTATTATTTTTTTTAAATTTTTTCCTAAATCTTTTGCTTGTTTTTTTCCCTTTTCTGTTAAAAAAATTCTATTATCTGGTATTTTTTCATATGAATGACGATTTATATTTCCTATTGATTCACCGTGACGTATTAAAAATATTCTTTTTGGCATTTTACGATATATATAATTTTGATTGTGTTCTGATAAAGAATGAGATATTTTTTCCATTAAGGGATTGTAAAATATGTATCCTGTTGATAGAATTGATATTGGGATTATTAGTTTTTTTGATAGAGATGTTGTTGTCATTTTTTTTTTATTTATTTTTTAATTTTTTTATTTATTTTATTTTATTCAAAAAAAATTTATTTTTTTATTTATTTTAAATAATTAAAATCATCTTTTGGCTTTTTTTTAATTGCTGTTTTGATTTTTATATTCATAAATTTTATGTTGCTGTTTATTAAAGTCTTTAAAATTAACATTGGATATTCCTTTTTCTAATGTTTTAAAATAAACAGGATTTGCTAATTTATCAAGAATAAAAGAAAGAAGATAATTATTTTGATGAGCTAAAATAATATCTTTATCAAACATATCTAAAACATTTCTCCCAATAGAATTTTTCAAAGAATGAATTTTTAAATTTTTAATTTTCTCAGTTAACTTAAGTAAATTACTGGAAGAAATTTGAATAAATTCATCTAAAGAGATATTAACAGCTTTCTGAATATCAAGATTAGAAATAGTAATTTCATTTAAAATATTTTGATTAAAATTTTGAAATTCAGAAAAGCATTTATCTCTTATATTTTCTGCTTCTTCTAAAGTATCTTTATCAACTAAATGACTAATTTTATTATTAATATCATTTATAACTTCTTCAAAAACATGTACATATTCATAATTTTTACTATCAATTCTTTCAAATTCTTTTATTTCTTCATCTCCTTTTCTTATTGCTTCAAAATATTTATTTTTTCTTATTTGAAGTTCTGAACTTACTCTTTCAAATAATGTTCCTATTTGAGGTATATTTTTTGAATATAATTGTACATTATTTAATTTATAATTATTTTCTTCTTGTTTTGTTTTATTTATATAAATTCTACCATCTAATTCATTTAAATAATTATCTAAATAATCATTTGATGACATATTATTTTTTTTATCTTGAACATATTCTATTCCTTTATCAAAATTTTGAATTGAAATATTATTTCTTGTTGTTTTAGGATAATATTTTATTTTTTCTTTTTTTTTGGAATTACCACCAAATTTTTTTATTAATTCTCTTATATTTTTTATTAAATCTTGATAATCATCAATTGTAGTTCTTACTTTTTTTAAACCATCTAATTTTTTTTTTAATTGAATAATATTATATCTTAATTTATTATCTTCATTTATTTCATTTGTATTAGAATTAATAGAATGTTCTAAAGTTTTTTCAGGAAGATACATTTCATTAATATATTTACAATTATCACCTTTAAATAAAGTAAAAGTAAAATTTTTTCCTTTATCTAAAGTAAAATCAGCTTTAATAGGAATTGGAATTTTAATATCAGGAATATTAAAATTAATCAATCCTTGTTCATTCTAAAAAAATAAAAAATTAAAATAAAAATTACTTTTCCAAAACCATAAACATCATTAATAGGATCAATACAAAAAGATGTATAATCAAAAGTAAAAATTTGATTAATTTTCCTATTACTTAATTCTTCAATTTCAGTTGGTTTATTAATTTCTGCATTTGGACCTAATTTTTCTATTTTTTTCTCAATTCCTAATTGACCATAACTATTTATTCCCCATGAATAAACTCTACAATCTCTTCCTCTTGCTAATATATGTTCTTTTCCACATGAAATATCAATAATTTTTGTTCCTATTGATATAGTATTATTTAATTTTGAATTTGAATATACTGAATCTATTTTTTTTGAATCACTTGTTAATTTTATTATTAATCCATTTCTTAATAAAATAAACATTCCTTTTTCTGTTACTTCAATGGTTAAAATAAAAGGACTTTTTGGATCATAAAATGGGTTAAATTCATATAAATCTTTATTTACATTTGAATTTGTTTCTAATATGTTTAAAAATCCCCATGAATCTTCTTCTTCTTCATCTTTATGAATCATTTTATTAATTTTTTTATTTATAAAAAATTTTTTATTGAAATAAAAATAAAATATTATTATTAATTAAAATTAATTAAATATTTATATTTAAATTAAAAAAAAAACTAATTTTTATATTAAAAAAATGTCATTTAATTCAATAAAACAAAATGACCCTCAAGTAAACAATGAATATCTTTTAGAAATGTATCAAAATTTATTAAATGAAGAAAAAGAATTAAAAAATTTATTTGGGTACATGGAAAATCAACCAGATATAAATGAAAAAATGAGAGCAATGTTAATAGATTGGATAATAGATGTTCATTTTAAATTCAAATTAAAATCAGATACTTTATTTTTAACAGTATGGTTAATTGATAGATATTTATCAGAAAAACAAATGAAGAGAGGAAGACTGCAATTATTAGGAGTTACATCAATGCTTATTTCATGTAAATATGAAGAAATTTATTCTCCTGAAGTTTTTGATTTTGTTTATATTACAGAAAGTTCATATGAAAAAAAAGATATTATTAATTTAGAACTTGAAATGCTTAAAATGTTAGAATTTAATGTTACTATACCAACATCAAATAATTTTTATGAGATTATATCTTCACTTTTAAATTTTAATACACAGGAATTTTTTTTAGGAAAATATTTATTAGAATTATTTCTTTTAGATTATAGAAGTTTAAAATATAAACCAAGTGAAATTGCAAATACAGTTTGTTATATAATTTTTAAATATAGAAATAATAATGATATTTCTTTATTAGATGAAGGAGCTAATGATTTTATTATTAATTATAGAAATAATGCTTTGTCTTATAGACAATGTTATGGGGATATTTCTTTTCTTCTTGAAAATTTAGAATCTACTCAATTATTGTCTGTTAAAAAAAAATATATGACTTCTGGTTGTCACAGAGTTGGGAGAGTTAAAAAAATTTATATTGATAATTCTAACAAATATAAAATATAAATTAAAGTTATTTGTATTATTTTATTATTTGTAAATAATTTATTATTTAAAAAAAATATTTAAATTTTTATTTATTAATTTATTTTAATTTTTTAATAATATAATATGTCATTAAGGAAAGATGTTGAGGCAAATAAAAAATTTTCTATTGTTATTCAAACTTATAATCATATTGTTAAAGAATTAGAAGTTTTTCCTGAAATGACAATTGGTGAATTAAAATTATTAATTGAAAAAAATTTTATGGTTAAAAAAGAATATCAAGAATTACTTTATTTAGTTTATAAATTAAATAATGATGATAAACAATTAAAAGATTACTATATTAGACCAAAAGGAATTATATTTTTAAGAGGATTTTATTTTCCTGTTTTATTTGTTGATTATTATGAAAAAAAAAATAAAAATGTTTTATCTATAAATATTGCTGAACAAATTCAATATATTAGAGATGAAATAATTAATAGATTAAATCTTGAAAAAGATATTAAATATCAATTAATTTTTAATGGAAAAATTCTTGAAGATGAAAATTATTTAATTGATTATAATATTCAAAGAATGCAAACTATTTATTTTAAGTAAATATTATATATAGATAAATAAATAAAATTTAATTATTTTTAATTAATATATCCTAT
>JAJJLH010002458.1:0-21213 GCA_023806865.1 Isotricha sp. YL-2021a | reverse complement strand
CTCGAAAGCTGCCATCTCTATATGCTCTACTGACTGAGGAATATACACTTCTTCAATCTCCTTACATCCCATGAAAGCCCGTTCTTCAATGTATTTGACTGTGTAAGGAACAGAATAAGTACCGCCCATTTTCTCGCGAGGGAAACGATACAACGTATCTTCCTTATCTGAGAAAATTACCTCTGTTTGGTCTTTATCATACCAGTAGGGACTCAAAGAATCTAGTTTAACACCAGAATCCTTACCTATATCCGTCTCAATTGATTGTTGTTCATGTTGTCCTCCATTCTTAATGCAGGATAGATTTAGTATAATCAATCCTATAAATGTCATCAACAACCCCTTATTATTCATTCAATCTTATGTTTCTTAATAATTATTTTATTCATTCCATCAATAAATAGATTGATTAACTCTTGAGTATTATCCTGATATTTTAATAAAAACTTATTAAATTTTTGAATATTAAAAATAAAATTTGAATTTTGTTTCATTGAATGAATATAATTTAATAATTCTTTACTTGAATTGATAATATCTAAACTAAATATTTTTATAATATTTTTATCATCTAACTTACCATTAATATAAGAATTCACTTTATTTAAGATTTTATTTAATTCATATATTTTAACTATTTTCTTTTCTTTATAATAATCATCAATATTATTTAAATTTTCAAATTCATTTGCAATTGAAAGTAAAACAACATCTCTATCATCAATAGTAATTTTATCAATTTTATTTGTCTCCTTTCCATAATATTTCCTTAATTTAGTTTGTTTAATTGCAATATTTGTTTGAAAGGAATTATATATTTCAATTACATCATATATTCTATCATATATTTCTTGAGTAACATTTAAATCTTCATTTAAATATGGATATATTGAGTTAATTATTTTTTCAAGTTTATCAAAATTTTCAATAAATTTTATTTCATTAATAAAATTTTTTGCAAGTATTTTTTCATAAATTTTTTGAATATATTTATTTTTTATATTAATATATTTATTCATTATAATATTTTTTTCTTCTGAAATAATTTTTTGAATTGTTTTATCAACTTCATAAAAATTAAATTGACATTTATAATTTAAATCTACTACATCATGATTAATAATAAAATCATTAATAATTTGATTTTTATATTTTTCTTTCATGAATTTAATTTCTGATAAAATTATATTTGTTTTTAATTCAAATTCAGTATCACAAACTAAATCTAATCTTTTATTAATATCATATATTTCACTCATATCAATAGTATTATTTGTTCCTGCATTTTCAATAATTTCTTGGAAATAATTTTCATATTTATCTAAAATCTTTAATATAAGTTCCATAATATTATCAAAAATTGAATTTTCTATTTTTCTATATCCAACAATATATTTTCCTGATTGTTCTAATATTTTAGATTTTGTATAATTTAAATTTAATTCTGCAATTATATTTATGATTGATTTATTTAAACTCTCACTTTTTTCTTTTATTTTTTTTAAATAATTTTCATTAAATTTTCCTAATTGAGTTTCAAAATATTTTATTTCATAATCATTTATCTTATCTACTTTTTCATTTAATAATTTATTTTCATTTTCTTCATTTATTAATAATTTTTCATTTTTTTCTATTTCTTGATTAAGATATAATAATTCTTTTTCTAAATCTAAATTATCAGATTCTAATATATCATTTGAAATATCTAAAATACTTTTATTTGAATTTAATTCATTAAAATTTTTATTATTTTTTAATTTAGTTTCATATATATTTTTTTCTCTTTTATTTAAAGGTTGAAGTAAATTTATATCTTCTTCTGAATTATTTACTTTTCCTTTATTATTCATATTTGAAATAACATCATTTAAAATTATAAAAACATTTTCAAAATTTTCTGCAGTTTTTTCAGGTATAATATCTTTTAAAACCTGTACTTTTTCTTTATAACCAAGAATTTTAATATTATTAATAAATTCATGAAAAGTATTCATTCAAATTTTAAAAAAAAAAAATAAAAAACAAAAAAAAAAAAATTTAAAATTCATATCATAATTATAAAATATAATTATTTTTAAATAAAATAAAAATATAAAAATTTAAAATATTAATTAAAAAAAATTAAATATATATAAATATTTAACTTCCAAATTGTAAATAATCAAAATTAGGTTCCCCTAATTTTTCATTATCAACTAATTTATATTCTTGAGTAACATTATAATCAGCCCATAACTTATTAACTAAATATTTTGAATTATCATATTTCAACTTACTCATACTATGATTAAATTGAACTTTAGGAGATCTATTTTCAACATAATCATATCTAGGATTATAATAATTAATAGAAGGAGTTTCTAATTGATGTTTATTTAACATATCCATATCTTGTCTTGGTATCATTTTAGTAAAATCAACACTTTTTTCAACATTTTCTAAATAATCATAAGGTTCTAAATAAGTTACTTTTTCATTTTGTACTGGAATAATAAATTTTCTCCAAGTATATTGTGTAAATTTTAATGCATGATTTGATTTACTTATTGGAGGAAGTAAATTTTGTTTTTTTTTATTTTTATTTTTTTTTTCTAATTCTTTTGATTCTTCTGTTTTAACTTGAGTACTTAAATTATTATTTGTTGTTATATTTTTATTATCTACATTTATATCAGTTAATAATATTTTTTTTTCTGATTCAATTGGTTTTAATTTTAATTTTCTATCAAGTAATTTTTTATTTTTTTCATTTTCAAAATTTTTATTTTCTTTTGGAAGAATAAATTTAACTGAAGGAATATTTTTATAAATTGAATGATAATTAGGATGATATTTATAAGGATCGGGATTATCAGGTAAAACTTTTTTTCTTTTATGAATTATAATTGGTGTTTTATTCTCTTCTTCATTTTCTTTTTCTTTTTTCATTAAATTTTTTTTATCATATTTTTTATCAAAAAAATCATCATTTTCATCAATTATATTTTTAGCATTTGCAATTTGACTTTCTATACTTGCAATATTATCTGTAAAGTTTTTTTCTTGATTTATTTCATCTTTTTCATTAAATTTTTTTGGATTTTTTAAATCTTTTAATAATGAATCTAATGAACTATTTTTAAATACTCTTCCTAATGTATTACTATATTTTGAGTATGTTTCAAATTTTGGAATTGAATCAAACATTTCTATTACTTTATTATCACCCATTTTTTATTTTTAATAAATAAGTTATTTTTTTATATATATAAAATATTTTTATTTCAATTTTTTTTTTAAAATTAATTAATTATTTTTAAAAAAAGGAAAAAATATAAGTTTAAATAATGGGATGTAAACAAATAGTAAATAAAACAAACAATAATAATAACAACAAGAATCAAAATACTCAAAAAATAAACAAATTAATAGAAATAAATATAAAAGAATTTTCAGAAGAAGCATTAAAACAACATAATAAATTAAGAGAAATACATCATGCAAATAAATTAATAATAAATGAAAATTTACAAAATTATGCTCAAAAATTTGCAGAAGAAATTGCAAATAAAAGTGAAGAATATCATTCACAATGTTTATTAGATGGAAAAGTAATTGGAGAAAATATTTATATTGATGATAATTTTATTACAGGAGAAAAAATGACAAATGAATTTTATAATGAAATTAATAATTATAATTTTAATAAAGCACAATGTGAAATTAATGCTTCTAGATTTACTCAATTAATATGGAAAAATAGTAAAGAAGTTGGCTTTGGTATTGCAAAAAGTAAATCAGGGAAATTTTATTGTGTTGCTAATTATTATCCTCCTGGGAATCTTCTTGGTGAATATAAAGAAAATGTACAAGAGAAATAAATTAAATTTTTTTTAAGTTTGTAAATTATGAGATTTTTTGAATTTATTTATATATTGAATATATCAATTAAATATTATATATTATTTTCAAAATTTTAAATTATTTTTTTATTTTGAAATATTTCAAAATAAAGAAAAATATAATATTTAATAAAATAAATTGTTTCATTTTTAATAAAAAATATAAATTAAAATATAAAAAAAAATATCTTTCAATCAAACTAACAAAAAAAAAATAAAAAAACCAATTAAAAATAAATAAAAAAAAACCTATAAATAAATAAAAAAAAAAATGAACGAAGAAAAAGATAAACTCGCAGGTCACGAGGATGACTTAGTATCAAAAAAAGAGAAGAAAAAAAAGAAAAAAGGTCACCGTAGAAAAAAGAAGAAAAATGGTGAAGAAGACGCAAATGAAAAAGAAGGAAAAAACGACAAAAAAACAACAATATCAAGTGATCAATTTATAATAAATGGAAATTACAATTTAATAAAAATGTTAGGATTTGGTGCATTTGGTGAAATTCACTTAGCATATGATACATCATTAAAAGTATTAAGAGCAATAAAATTTGAAATAGCTTCTCATAAAAATCCTCAATTAAAACATGAACACAGTATTTTAGAACAATTAAATAAACCAGATAATAATAATCCAATATCATCAGATGGTATTATAGGAATACCTAAAGTTTATTTATTTGATAGAATGGAAAATAAATATAATTATATGGTTATGGATTTTTTAGGTCCTTCATTAAGTGATTTATTTCAATTTAAAGATAAATCATTTTCACTTGAAACTGTTTTAATGTTAGGTATACAAATGTTAACTAGAATTGAATTTATACATGAAAAAGGTTTTATTCATAGAGATATTAAACCAGAAAATTTCGTTATTGGATTAAATGAAAGAAGTAATATTGTTCATATAATTGATTTTGGTTTATCTAAAAGATATAAAGATAAAAATACTGGTCAACATATACCATATAGGGAAAATAGACATTTAGTTGGTACTGTTAGATATGCTTCTATTAATGCTCATTTAGGTATTGAACAAAGTAGAAGAGATGATATTGAAAGTATTGGTTATGTTTTAGCTTATTTTTATTTAGGAAGATTACCTTGGCAAAGTAAAATGGATAAAGGGAAACCTCCAGTTAATAAAATTATGGAAAAAAAATTAATTACTCCTCCTGAAATTTTATGTAAGAAAATGCCTATGGAATTTTCTTATTATTTTCATTATTGTAAAAATTTAAAATTTGAAGATAGACCTGATTATACTACTTTAAAATGTTTATTTGCTGATTTATTAGCTAGTAGAATTAATATTGAAGATGAATTTATTTTTGATTGGTTTGATGATAGTAATTTTTTTAAAAATAAAAAAGAAAAAGAACTTGAAGGAAGTAATAAAAGTGATAATTTAATTGAAAAAAGTGATATAAAGGAAAAAAGTGAAAAAGAAGAAGATGAAAATAAAGATGAGAATAATGAAGAAAAAAAAGATTTAAATGATAATAATAATAATGAAGATAATAATAATAAAGATTATATTACACCAGGAGGTGATGATGTAAATGATGGAAATGATAATGGGGAAAATAAAGAACCAATTTCTATTTTTGCTCCAACTAATAAAGGAAATGAAAATAATAATAATGATAATAATAATGTTAATAGTCTTACTGAAAATAAAAATAATTTAGAAGATATTAGTATTGATTCTGCACAAAAAAAAGTTTATAATAATTATGCTGAAAATTTTTTAAATAAAATTGGGAAAAATGATAATAATGAAGAAAAAAAAAATGATGATGAAGAAGTTATTAAATTAAAAAAAGCTGATAATGATTCGAAAGATAGTATTTCGGAAAGTGAAAGTGATACTGAAAGACAAAAAAAGAAAGAAAAGGAAAAAAATGGAAGTAAGAAAAGTAGTGATAGTAATTATGGGATTTTAAAATCGAGTGGAAGTTCGAAAGAAAAAAAAGAAAAAGATGATGTTGTTTTAAATGTAGATGAAAAAAAAGAAGAAGATGATTAATAATTAATATTGGAATATTATTAATTTATATTTATTTTTTCATTTTATTAATTTTAATTTATATAAAAATATTTTTTCCTATATATATAAATAATTTAATTATTATTTAAATTATCAGTCATTTTTATCAAAAAAAAAAATGATTATATAAAAAAATAATCATATTATTTTTCAAATTCCAATCTTAATAAAATAAAAATTTCTTTTAATATATTACATAATTTATGATAAACAATTAATCTAATAAATTAATATATATTTTTTAAACTAAAAAAATGTTTTTATTAAAAAAACAAATAAATTTGAATAAAAAAAAGTAAAATATATTAAAATATATAGAGTAAAAATATCTTATATATTATATATATATTCGAATATTTATTTATAATACAATTTATTATCAACTAAAAAAAACTATTTACTTACTTTTTTTAACAAAATTTTCAACATTTTCTTTATATTCCCCAAGATTATTCCCTGCAGGATAATAATTAACAACAGCATAAAATTTCCCTGATTTACTTTTAGCAACACCAAAACCAACTTCTTTAGTATTTTTCCAAACTAATTGAGTAAATCTCGAAGCATCAATAACACATTCTCCTTTATTAAAATCATAATTTTTAATTTCACTATAAAATTCATTTGTCATTATTTCACCAGAAATAATCTTATCATTAACAAAAATATTTTCTCCAAGAATTTTACCATTTAATTCACATTGAGAATGATATTCTAAACTTTTATTTGCAATTTCTTCTGCAAATTTTTGAGCATAATTTTGTAATTCTTGATTTATTTTTAAATCTTTTGCATTATGTTCTTTTCTTAATTTATTATGTTGTTTTAATGCATCATCAATAAAATTTTTAATATTTAATTCTTTTTTATTTTGAATTGTTGATATACATTTTTTATTTTTACTATTTACTTGAATACATCCCATTAAATTTTTTATATTTGAAATTTTAAAATAATATTATTTAATAAATTTTTTAATTTTAATAAAAATATAACTTATTTAATAAAAAATAAAAATGGGTGACAGTAAAGATATTGAAATGTTTGATTCAATTCCAAAATTTGATACTTATTCAAAATATAATCAAACTTTAGAAAGAATTTTTAAAAATTCTTCTTTAAATTCTTTACTAAGAGATTTAAAAAATCCTAAAACTTTTAATGATTTAGATGATGGAAATCCTAAAAATCATGAAAAACATTTTACAGATAATATAGTAAATTTAGAAAACCAAATTGCAAAAGGGAAAAATATTATTGATGAAAATGATGATCCATTTGATGTAAAATATGATTTGAAAAATTTAAAAAAAAAAGAAGAAAATGAAGAAAAAACAGAAACAACTAAAATAATTCATAAGAAAAAAAAAGTACTTCCTGATAACCCAGATCCATTTAAATATCATCCTAATTATAATGCAATTTATAAAAATATTCCAAAAGTTAAATTTGTACTTCCAGTTGAAGTAAAATCTCCTTTGAAAAAAAAAGAAGAAGAAAAAAAAAATATAAAATTAATTGATAAAAAAATAAAATTAAAACCAATAGAAGTAGAAAAAAAAAGTTCAATTTTAATAACAGAATTAGAACATAAAAATACATTAGGAAATAATAATATAAGTACACAAGTAAAAACAGAAGAATCAAAAGAAATAGATAAAAGTCAGACAATAAAGAAAAAAAAAGAACTTCCTCCAATAAGTAAATCAAATCATGCATTAAAATTTTCACAATATACTTGGAGAAAATTTATTATTCCAGAACAAAATGATAAAATTTCTTATTTAGAACCTTATGATTATCTTGAAGGAGTTGATAAAATTTTTGATTTTTCTAAAATTCCTCCTAGAAAAGAAATGGATATGTTAAATAAATCTAATTTAGAAACACCTTCTATTAATTATTATAATCCTAAATATACTTTACTTGAAGCTAGATCTCCTGAAGTTAGTTTTACTAATAAAAGTATTGCTTTGAATAAAAATTATAAAAAATATTTACTTAAAAAATTATGGGCTTCTTATAACGTTACTCAGGAATATCAATTGGTTGATAATGATAAATTAGGAGAACCTAGTTTTGATTATTTACAATTTGGGAATTGATTATTAATTATTTATATTTATTTGTTTTATAATAAATAAAGTAAAAAAAATTATATTTAATATATTAAAAAATTTTTTTAATTAAATATTAAACTTAATATATTTTTATGAATTTATTAAATTTATTATTTCTTTGTCTTTACATATAACTTTGCAATTTGGATTAAAGTTTTCAAACATCCAACTCATATCAGGATTATTTTTACTATTAAAATTATTAATATTTAATTCTTTTAAATTTGTACATCCAAAAAACATATAACTTATATCATTAATATTAATAAGTTCAAAATTTGATAAATCTAAATTTGTTAATGAAGTACAATTTCTAAACATTCCACTCATATCACTAACATTTGCAGTATAAAAACTTGAAACATTAACAAAAGTTAAACTAGTACAATCTCTAAATATTCCACTCATAGATTCAACATTTTCAGAATTAAAATTTGAAAAATCAATTGTTTTTAATAAATGACATCCATAAAACATATTATTCATAAATCTAACATTATTTCCTTTAAATAATGATAAATCAACATTAACTAAAAATTCACATTTTTCAAACATAGAACTAATATTTATAAGTGGATATTTAAAAAAAAATCTAAATTGATAAACTCCTTCTTCAACAAAAATATAATTATAAGTAAAATCAATTTCTTGATCATTAAAATAAATAAGACATGAGTCTTTATTATTATTTCCATTTTTATCAAAAATTTGTATAGTTTTACCAAGGTTTTCAGAATTAATATAATAAAAACAATTAATAGAATTCTCTCTCCATTCCTTAGGTACATTTTTATAAACTTCAAAAATACCATTTTTATTTTCTTCTTCTTCATCTTTAAAATCAAGAATATCTTTATCAAAAGGAAATACCGTTTTAGGTAATTTATTTATAGGAAATTCATTTGTAGGAAACTCATTTTTAGGTTTTGGCTGTTCTTTAGGTTTTGGCTTTTCTTTAGGTTTTTGTTTAGGATTTTCTTTTGGTGGTTCTGGTTTTGATTGTTCTGGTTTTTTATAATTAGGATCAGTATATTTTTTAGTATCAAAAGCAAAAGTATTTTTTTTTATTTTCTCAGGATCTAAAACTGTTGCTTGAATTAAATCTTTTGCTAATTCACCATCAGGAATATTTGTTAAATCATCTTTTACTAAATCTTTATATTTTCCTAAATATGATAATTTAATTAAATAATAATCTGATTTTCCTTTTTCATGTTCTAATGAAATATTATTTACTTCAAAACATGAAAAAGGGAAAAATAATACTTCAGCTTCATCATAAAAAGAATATGCAGTAACAAAAGCATTTGAAGGATTATCTTTATCGTAATTTTCAGATTTATCAATTTCAATTAAAACTCCATCTGTATCAACAGGTGGATTTGGTGGAAGGAATCTTTTTCCTATACTAATTTCTAATGAACATGAAAGAAAACCTTTATTATAACAAACACATGCTGGAAGATCTTTTTTTTTATTTTTTAAAAAAGTTTGTATATTTTTAATTTCTTTTTTACTTAAAACAGTCCCTCTATATAATTTTTTTTGTGTAAAAACTGATAAAGCATTTTTTTTCAAAGCAGCATAACAAGTTTTAATAAAAGTATCATAAGAATTATCCTTTCTTGAAACTAAATTTACATTTACATCTTTATAAAAAGGACTATTAATTGTATACATTCTTAACCAATATTTTACTAAAACTTCAATTGGTAATTCAGTTTTAACATATAAAATTTGATCAAGTAATTCATTTAATATTTGATTTTTAGAAGCAAATTTATTTTTAAGTAATTTTGAAAATTTAACAATTTCATCATTTTTAGGAGTTGCAAATAATTTATTAAAATAAAGAGGAAGTTTTAAATCATCTTTATTTTTAATATATTCAAAAGCAAAACAAGTAGTATCATATGGATTTTTTTCAATATGTCCAACTTTAGGTGGAATTACTTTTGGTTTTTTTAATTCTTCTTCAATTGCAAAAACTGAATCAAAAACTAATTTTGAGTTAAAAAATGGATATTGTGCTAAATCTGATTGTCCACTTTCTTCTACTTCTTTTAATGATTTACATACAAAAATTATTACTTTTAACATTGCCATCATTTGATGTATTATTTCATTTAATTTTTGGAAAAATAAACGAGAAACTTTATTATCTACTACTATTACTATTAATTCAAATTTTGTGTTTTTTATTCTATCCATTAATTTTTTATCTACTTGATGATATGCTGCAAATTTGTTTTTTTCTCTTTTACAAAAACTTTGAAGCTCTTTTTTAAAGTATGTGTCTTTATCTTCTGAATCTACCCATACTACATCAACCTTGTTACTCATTTTTTAATTATATATTTAAACCTTTTTTTAAAATAAATAATTTATTAAATAAATTTAAATATTTTTTTTAATTTTTATTAGATTTAGATTTTATTTTTTTATTTAATTATTTAATTATAATAAATCTAAATTTATACAATGGAAAATAATTATACAATTAAAATATTGTAAAAAAATTAATAATTTATTATTGAGTTTTAAGTCATTTATAATTCAAAACAAATATTAATTTAAAATCAAAATCTTTTTATATTGAATAAAATGATAATAATTGATTAATAACTTTGTGTTTTTTATAATATTATAAAAAAAACTATTTTTCTTGAACAGAACTTACAAATATACATATTTGTTATATTTTTATTATCAAATAACTTATATGAAAAAAACTTATTATTTAAATCATTAAAATTATGATTCATTTTTTTATCATTTAATTGTGAATAAAAAATATTAATAGAATAAATATTCAACAAATTATTATTATTATCAATGGTATTAATGCTTTCTAAATCTTTTGTATTATCTAAATATTTAAATTTAAATCATTCCCTTTATTAATTAAATTTTCCATTTTTTTTTATTTATCTTATTTAAATACCTTTTAAAATTAATTTTTATATTTCTCTTTCAACAAAATATTTTTTTTATCCAATAATAGGACAATAAAAAATTTTTTCTCGATTAT
Source organism: Isotricha sp. YL-2021a (assembly GCA_023806865.1). Taxonomy (NCBI): domain Eukaryota; phylum Ciliophora; class Litostomatea; order Vestibuliferida; family Isotrichidae; genus Isotricha; species Isotricha sp. YL-2021a. The sequence continues at coordinate 10,125 of JAJJLH010002458.1, read as the reverse complement.
GTGTTTTAATATGTGAATTCAATGTAGATTTTATTCCAAAAGAAGAATTAAATACATTTAAGTTTTTTACTTTTAAATGAGAAATATTAATATGCTTTCTTAAATGATTAATATATTTTATAAGATTTTTCACAAAATTCACATTTAAAAGATATATATTATTTGAATGAGAATTTAAATGAATTCTTAAATTACTTATTTCAATAAAATTTTTTCTACATATTTTACAAATAAATATGTCTTGTTCCAGAATGACTTTATAATGTAAATAAAGAGAACTTTTATTTATATAATTTTTTATTACAAATTGGGAATTGATTTTTAAATGGTTTATTTTTAAGTGAATTGAATTTAAATGATTTTTTAAATTTCCCTTTGTTGAATAATTTTAATTAACCAAAAAAGGTATATTTATATTAGGAATTTTGTGATGGTTTTTTTATAGGAATTATTGGCAATTTTTTAATCTCTTCTGAAGAATATTTTTTTATTTTTTAATAAATTTGGGTAATATAATTTTCTCAACTCTCTTTTTTTTTTCATGTCTCTTTATATTTTTTTTTCATTATTTAATTAAACAAATATAATTCATTGAATTATTATTTTTTAATAGTCTAAAATGGTGTTTATATATTTATTGAATTTATATTTATTTAAACCCTATAAATTGAAAAATAATTTTTTTTATAAATTTTAGAAGAAAGAATAATTATTATTATTTATATAGATTAATTTCAATATTTTTTAATAATTTTTACTTTTTAAAAAAAAGAATATAATTAATATTCCTATTATATTTATTATAAAATATAAATTTAATACTAAATTATTAACCCATATATTAATATATCATTTTTAAAAAACAAAAAAAAGAAAATTTTTTTTAAAACCCCATAAAAAAATTAATGTTTAAAAGCATTATTCCATCCTAAACTTTGAACAATTTTTTCCTTCCACAAAACACTTCTATTAGGAACAAATTTATTTAAAACAATAAAATCCAAATGTCCATCACTTAATCTAATTTCAATCAATTCTCCAATTTTCAACTTATTAACAATCATACCATCATTAACAACAATAGGTTCACATCCACTTTTTCCTATTTTAACACTTAAAACAATATCTTTAGGAATAACAATAGGTCTAAACGAAAGTGAAAAGGGACAAATTGAGCTTAAAACCAAACCTTCAACTTCATAATGCAATAAAGGTCCTCCTGCACTTAAAGAATAAGCAGTTGATCCAGTTGGACTTGCAAATATAATTCCATCACAAAAAACTTCACTTAATGGTTCATTATCCATAAAAATATTTAAACATATCATTTTTGATGATGAACCTCTTTGAATTAAAATTTCATTTAAAGCAATGTAATTATTTATTTTTTTCTTATTTGTAATTTGATCATTTTCATATTTGTATAATTCAGATGAGATTAAATTTCTTTTTTCATAAACAAAATTTCCCTTTTCTAATTCATCGAAAACTTCTTTATAATTATTAATATCATATATTGCTAAGTAACCTAAGAAACCTAAATGAAATGTTATTAAAGGAGGAGGATTTTTATTTTTTCTATAACAGTAATTTGCCCAAAGACATGTTCCATCTCCTCCTATTATTATACATAAATCACTATCTTCATTATCTGGGGAAAATGTTTTGAATATGTTTTTATATTTTTCTCTTAATTGTTTTTCTTCTTCTGTATTATATATTATTTCTATATTTACTTCATCTGGTTTTTCTATGTAGATTGTTTCAATGGGGAATTTTGATAATATGTATTTTGAAATTTTTCTGGCTTGGATTATTGAATTTTCAGATTCTGTTCTGTAGACTATGAATGGTTTTGAAAAGGTATATTGTTTTGGTTTTTGTATGTTGGATGTCATTTAGATGATCAAATATTTTTTTTTTTTTTAAATGCTTTTTTAATAATTATATAATAAAAATATAATTAGATAATATTTTTATTGTATTTTCATTTTAAATCATTTTTTTTGACTTTGTTTTTTTTTTCGATTATTTAAATTTTATTTAAATAAATATAATATTTAAAAAAATGTTAAAGGATACAGAAAAGACAATTCCACAGAAAATAATTGATGAAATGATTGATTACTTATATTCAAATGGATTAATTATTAAGAAAAAAGATAGTATAGGAGTAACACATATTCCAATATCATTATATCCAAGTCCAATAGTAAAATCTTTCTTTGATAAAATTCAATTTTACCAAATTGCCTTTAATAAAATAATGGATAAAATATCAAGAGACCAAGAATATATTGAACAAATATTAACTCCTCTTTCAGAAAAGGATGAATTTATAAAAAAATTACTTGAAATTTCAAAAAAAGTTTCTACATATGAACATAAACAAAAAATTCATTGTGGAATATTTAGAAATGATTATATGGTTGATAAAGTTAAAAAATTTATATATCAAATAGAATTTAATACAATTGCAGTATCAATGTTTACATTTTCTGATAAATTAAAGCAATTTTATTCATTTTTTTCAAAAAAATATCCAGAAATATATGAAAAATATAAAAATAAAGAAATTCCCTTAGATAAAAAAGATGCAGTACCAAATTTTGCATCAAGTTTAATAGAAGCAATAAAATTATTTTCTCCTGAAAATTACAATAAAACAATAATTATATTTGTAGTACAAGAAAACGAAACAAATGTATTTGACCAAAGACCATTAGAAAATGAATTATATGAAAAATATCAAATAATATCAAAGAGATTAACATTAAATGAAATAGCAAAAGATTGTACAGTAGATGATAAAGGAGAAATAAAATATAAAGATCAAATAATATCTTTATTTTATTTTAGAGCAGGATACCATCCTTTAGATTATAAAGACGAAGAATCATGGAAAGGAAGAGAATTAATAGAATTATCAAATGCAATAAAAGTTCCAAATATAAATTTATTTTTAACAACATTAAAAATATTTCAATATGAATTAACAAAACCAGAAATATTAAAAAAATACACAAATGAAGATTTAATATCAAATGATATAATTCGTTTCTTTACAAAAATATATTATATAAGAGATATGGATAAAGAAAAGCAAAAAGAATTATATAATGAAATAACATCAAATACTCATTCATATATAATAAAACCACAAAGAGAAGGAGGAGGAAATAATTATTATGATGATAAAATATTATCATTGATTCCTAAAGATGATTCAGAACCAAGTGATGAATTATTAAATTCAATTATTATGGAAAGAATTGAACCTCCTGAATATGAGACTTTAAAATTAGTTGATGAAAAAGTTGTTTTATCTACTATTATTAGTGAATTTAGTGTTTATGGTGTTATTATTTCTTCAGATGAAAAAACTTATAATGTTAATAAAAGTGTTTCTTTTCTTGTTAGGAGTAAAGATAAAAATGAAAATGAAGGTGGAGTTATGCATGGAAGTGGATGTGTTGATTTACCTTGTTTAATGGATATTACTATTAATAAAGATGATGGGAATCCTATTAGTTATAGTTTTTAAAAAAATAGTGTTTTTTATATTTAAAAAATTTTTTTTAGTTTTGTTTTTGATTTGAGGTGGATAAAAATATTAAAAAATTGAAAAAAATTATTTATTAAATTATTTTATTATCTTATTAAATAATAAAAAAATTATATTAATAATGTAAAAAAAATATATATTATTTAATTTACTCTATATTATAATTCAATCCATTTTTTTTGTTTATAATCAAACTTCCTTCTTTTATCACATAAATTTCCATTAACAAAAACAGCTTCTTCAATATTACCAGAAGAATATTTAATAACACAAGATCCATTTAATTTATCATTAACCCATTCTCCTTCATAAATAATATCTTCTCCATTTTCTCTAACAGTTAAATAACCTTTTCCATTTTTTATATTATTTATAAATTGTCCTTCATAAATTTCATTTTTATCCTTATCAATAAATTTTCCAAAAGAAAAATGATCATTTTTATATTCTCCATTAAATTCATTACCATTACTTAATATTTCTCTTCCTTTTTTCTTTTTAGAATTTTCCCATTCTCCTTGATAAAAATCCCCATTAGGACTAGTAAATTTTCCATAACCATTTGCTAAATCATTATAAAAATAACCTTCATATAATCCATTATCAACATACCATATTCCTCTTCCATGTCTTTTCTTACCATTAATTTCTCCAAAGTATCTATCATTTTTTGATTCTATTAAAAATTTTGTTTCTAATTTTGAACAATTTTCTAATGGAGGCAATATATTAATTAATTCATTGAATTTGTCACATAGAAATTTTTCATTTATATCTTTTGGTATTTTTAAAATTGGAGAATTTAAATTATTATTTGATTTATTAAATTCTGATGATATTAATTGAGTATCTATTTCAGAAAGTGACTGTATTAATATTGACATGTTTGATTGAATATTTTCTTCTTCTTTTGGTAAGGTTAAATTTTTATTTGATAAAGCTTTTTGATTTTGATTTTGATTTTGATTTTTTTTCTCATTATTTTGATTAAAATTTGATTTAATTTTCATAAATCCATTTAAACTTAAATTTGTATTATTACTTAATATTGTATTATTTAGATTTATTGTTATATTTGATTGTTTGTTAATTTCTTTATTTATTACATTTAAACAATCATCTATAAAGTCTTCTGATTCATCGTTTTGAGTTTTTAATATATTATTATCATTTATTTTTGAAATTGGAGAAATTGATGACAATACTGGTATGTTATTACTACTCATTTCATTACTAATTAATTCATTATCTTTTTTAATATTATTTAAATTATTATTTTGATTTATTTTTAAATTTGAATATGAGTTAATTTCTTTTTTAATTTCTATTGATATTTGATCATTTTCATCATTTTGATTATAAATTTCATTGATTTTTATTTTTTTTATTTGATTTATCTTTTGTTTTTTTTCATTTTTCTTTTTATTTTCATTCTTATCATCTCTATTTCTTTTTTTATTAAATTGGTTATTTTGAATATCATTTTTAATTTCTTTTTCTTTATTTTTATTTTCTTTTTGTTTATTTTTAATTGTTTTTTGTTCATTTTGATTTATTTTATTATTCTCAATTTCATTTTTATCTTTTTCAGTTTCTTTGTTTTTATATTTATTCTCATTGATATAATTATCTTTATGTATATTTTTAATTATATTTTTAATTTCTTTTTTAATATTTTTCATCATTTCATTTTTATTTTTGATTTCATTTTGATTATATATATTTTTTTCTTCATTATTCATTTCATTTTTATTATTAATTTCTTTTTTCTTATTTTTATTTTCAATTTTATTATTTTCATTTTCTATATCACTTTTATTATTTTCATTTTTATTACTTTCATTTTCTATATCACTTTTATTATTTTCATTTTTATTACTTTCATTTTCTATATTACTTTTATTATTTTCAATTTTATTTTCAAATTCTATATCACTTTTATTATTTTCAATTTTATTAATTTCTAATTCTATATCACTTTTATTATTTTCAATTTTATTTTCAAATTCTATATCATTTTTATTATTTTCATTTTTATTGTTTTTAATATCTTTTTGTTTGTTATTATTTTCATTTTTATTATTTTCAAATTCTTTTTGCTTTTTTTTATTTTCTATTTTATTATTTTTATTTTCTATATCACTTTTATTATTTTCATTTTTATCATTTTTAATATCTTTTTGAATTTCATAAATTTTATTTTTTATTTCTTTTTTCTCATTATTTATTTCTTTTTTAATATCAATTTTATTAATGGTTTTTTCTTTATTTTCATCATTATTATAATCAATATTCTTTTTTATTTGAATTCCTTCAAATTCTAATAAAGAACCAGAACTATTTAAAATACTATTTGAAATATTTTTAAAAAAATCCATATATTTTTCTGAATTAAAATAATTGAATTTGATATCAAGATTGATATTATTATAATCTTTGAATTGTAAAATATTTTGAATATTTTTTATAACAGGATAAGTAACGGAATGTGTTTCAAATCTATAAGTATAATTATCAAATAAAATTTCACATAATTTTATTTCATCTTCATTTATTTTTTTATAACTATTAAAAATTTTATCACAAAAAATAATTTGATGTGAATAAAAATCTTTAATTTTATTTTGAATATCATTTAATTTATTTATAAATTTCTTTGAATTTTCAATTGATTGAATGAAATTATTTAATTGAGTTTTTTTAAAAAAATGATCAAAGAATATAAATTTTTCATGTTCTAAATGATTTTTACAATAAGTACAAATATTTTTTTTACATTGAAGACAATAAGCAAAAAAACTTGTACAATGATTAGTACATAAATTTTCATTTTCAATAAATGATTCTAAAGAATTATGATTTTTTTCTTTATCATGAATAATTTTGCATTTTTCACAAGTTATAATTTGACAATTAAGACAATAATAACAATTTTCTTCTAATATTTGTCCACATATTGTACAATTAAAATCATTTTTCATATTTTGTGAATTTTCTAAAAATATTGATAATGGGACTTTTCCCATATGATCATCTTGACATTTATAACATATTATTGGTTCGTTATTAATATATTGTAAATTAATTAATGGGGTTTTTGAACATTCTAAACAATGAATTTTTTTTTTAAATATTTTTGATTCTCTTAGAAATGAATTATTCACACTCATTTTTATAAATTTAGAACAATTTTTAAAGTGATTTTTTTGAAATATTTTATATTTATTTATTTGTTTTGAAACTGGAAAAAACATTTAATAATCATTTTTTCTCATGAATAAATTGTGAATGGTTGGAAAAAAATTAAATAAAAAAAATTAAATAATATTTATTTATAATAAAAAAATTATTTTTTTTTGACGTAATTTCTCAATATTTCATAAATGGAACAATATAAAGATTTTTTTTCTAGCCATTATTTTATGGAATCAAATAATTATGATGAAAATTTATCTATCTTTGATGAAGAAAATGATTCAAAATTAACAAAATCAAAAAATAATGAAAAGCTTGAATTAATAAATAATATAAATGAATTAAATGAAGATCAAAACAATGATAGTAAAATAGAAATTAATAATAAAATTTTGAGACAATTAAATAAAAATAAAAAAGAAATAATTAAAGAAAGAAATAGAATTAGTGCTAAAAAATATAGAGAGAGAATAAAAGAAAAAATAAAAAATTTAGAAAAGGAAAATAAAAAGTTAAAAGAAGAAATAAATAAATTAAAATTATTTCTAAATAATGAAATTTGTAAAACATGCAAAGAAAAATATGAATTAATAAATGATAAAAATTATATAACACAAAGTAAATTAAATAATTTAAAAAAGAAAAAAGTATTTGGATTATTTACAGTTATATGTATTTGTTTTTTATTTATAGGATATGAATATAATAATGGAAAACAATTAAAAGAAATTATTAATGGAAGAAAATTAATAAATGATAATCAAAATATTGATGTAACTTATTATAAATTAAGTCAAATTGTTAAAAATTTTAGAAATAGGACTTTTATAACCCTAGGAGATTATTATTCAATTTTTCAAAATAATTATTTAGGAAGGAAAATTTTAAAATTCAAAAATAATGGTAAAATTAGAATATTAAATGGATATGAAAATATTGATATTTTTAATGAAATGTGTGAAAATTGTGTAGTTGATATAAGTGATAATATTATAAATGATGATAAAGATCCTTTATATTTTAGAATATTTATATTTAATCAAAATTTAATTAAAAATGAAACAATAGTTGATGAAGAACTTATTCAAAAAGGAAAACATCAATTTATTGAAGTTAATTGTAAATTAATAGGAATATCACAAAATTTTGTTAAAATAAAATGAAATTATAATAAAATTAATGAGAGAATAATTTTTGAAAAAAAAATAAATATAAATTTCATTTAAATCATTGAGAAAATAAAAATTTTTATTTAAAAATATAAATATTTTATTTATTTTATATATAAGTGTATGGAAATTAGATCATTAAATATTTATTTAATCAATGGTTAATATCTTTTCTATATAAAATTAGAATTTTATTAATAAAAAATAAGTCATTTAAAAGATATAATAACTATTTTTTAAAAATTAATAATAATCACATATTTATCTTCTTTATATTAAAATAAAAAAATAATTTTGAAGGAATTTATTAGATAAATAAAAAAATATAAAATTAAGTAAAATTACATTTAAAAAATTTAATAAAAATTATTTTCTAATAGTTATAAATACAATAAAGAAAAATAAAAATTATGAACAACATTTTTTTTTTTTATCCTTTTTTCCACTATAATCTTTTAAATGAACTTCAACTTTTTTATTATTAATCCCTTGTTTAATCCCACAAGAATCACTATCTAAATCATAATATCCATCTTCAATTTTTTTAGCAATTTCCTGAGCAGAATTACCAAAAATTTCTTCAATATTATCCCCATTTTTAGCAGAAGTTTCAAAAAATAACATATTATTTTTTTCAGCTAAATCTTTCCCATCATCATAACTAACTTCTCTTTTATCATTTAAATCACTTTTATTTCCAACAAGAACCATAAAAATTGTTTTTGGTGATTGATTTTTACAATCTTGAATCCAATTTAAAATATTTTTAAAAGAATCTTTATTTGTTATATCATATACAACTAAAGCACAAACTGAATTTTTATAATAAGCACGAGTTATACTTCTAAAATTTTCTTGTCCTGCAGTATCCCATATTTGAATTCTGTATATTTTATTGTTTATTTCTATATTTTTTGCTCCGAATTCTACTCCTATTGTTAATTGGTATTCATCTTTAAATTGACCATGGACATAACGGAGAAGAATATTTGATTTTCCTACAGCTGCGTCTCCTATTATTATATATTTGAATAAATAGTTAAAATTTATTGCTGATGATGACATTTTTGTTGTTAGGATTATAAATAATTTTTTTATTTTTTGATTTTTTATGTAAAATGTATTTTATATTTCAAATTAATTAATATTAAAATATATTTTTATTTATTTATTTTTATTTATTAAAACTATAATAAAAAATTTAAATATTATATTGTCTTTTGATTTAATATTATATTATAAAATTTCAAATAAAACAAATTAATTCAAAATTTTACTATAACTTTATCATATTAAAATTTATTTTTTGTTTAAAATATTATTGTTTATTATTAAAATAAATTGATTTAATTCAATTTAAAATTTATTTCAATGTAATATCAATGAATAATAAATATCTTTTCAGTTTAAATAAATGTGAATATATATATAAATATTTATTAATAAAATATTTAATATAGCCTAAATATAGTTTGTTATATTTTATTAATTGTTTTAATTATGTCTTTCATTTTTGATTTACAATCCTTTTTAATATTATTTAATTTATTCTCCATTTCTTCAGTGTTATTTTTAACTTCTTTTAAAATTGAATATATGTTATTAATATATTCTTCAAAATCATTTTCTTCATCAATTGGTATATTTAATTCAAATTCTGTAACAATGTTTTTTATTTTATTTATTTTTGCAGAGAGAAGTTCTTCTCTTTTTTCTTCCATTAATTTTAATTTTTCTTGCTCTAATTTTCTTTTTTCTTCTAAATTCTTTTCTGACATTCCTCTTCTTTTTTTTAATCTTAAATTGATTTCAATGTCTTTCATTACTCTATCATAATCATATGAATTTCTTAGTTTTGCATTATTTTCTATTGTTTGAATTCTTAATAATAAAGGGTCAGTCATCAAATTTTTAATTTATTTATTTTTTTTTATAAAGTTTTTAATCAAAAAAATTTATTTAAAACGTTTATTAATTTTGTGATTGATAAAATTTAAACTATTATAAGAGAAATTTTAATAAATATTAAAAATATAAATTGATGGTTTTTTATATATAAATACACAATGAAATAATCTTGAAATTTAAATTATTATTTTTGATATAGAAGAATGGAATTAAAATAAACAAACGTTGTAAAAATAAATTATCTAACAAAAAAAATAGATGAAACAATAAATCCAAACAACCCTGAAA
>JAJJLH010002457.1:0-21225 GCA_023806865.1 Isotricha sp. YL-2021a | reverse complement strand
TTCCCGTTATTGTTCTTGTTAAATCCTTTATTTCAACACAAGTATTAAAATCTATTAATATTAAAAACATTTTTTCAAAGCATTAATATTTTAAATAATCATCTTTTTATTAATGATACATAAATAATAGAAAAAAATAAATTTGTGATTTGTGTAATTAAAACATCAAAAAAATTATATCATCTTTTTATTAAATAATAATTATAAATTTATGAATAGATAATAATAATATAATTTAAAAAATCAAATTTTTATTTATAAGAATATATTATATACAAATGACATGAATTCTTAACTGATAGACTTTATTAAAATTAATTATTTACATCATTTTTTTCTTTTTTGTCTTAATTTTCTTTGAAGACAAAAATTCACTATTCCATTTTTTAATATAAAGTTCCATGTATTTTGTTCTTTTTTATCAGAAATATTATCAAAGTCTTTCATAAATGTATCAATATATTCATAAAATTTCATATTTAAAATTAATTTAATTTCTTCATCCAATTCAATATATTTAATAATTTCTAAATTTTCTTTTTTTTCTTTTTTTGTTACAACTCTTCTATAATTAACTAAAATATTTTTAATATTCAAATTTAAAACATTTATATTATAATTTTTTTCAATACCAGTTATTTTATTTAATAGATGATTTCCTAATTGTTTTCTTTTTATAATATTATTAACCTTTTTTACTGCTGATTCAATAGATTTATTTATTATTTTTTTATAGCAATCATCAAAAGAGGAATTAGTATGTCTAGCTATACTTTTACTTTTACCTTTTTTACATCTTCCTCTTTTTTTATTAAAAACATTAAATAATTTAAATGATTTATTTACATTTTTTTCATCTTTATTATAATTATTTTCTTTTTCTGATAAAGTATTTAATTCATCATCAAATTTTTCTTTATTAATAATTTTTTGATTTTGGTTTAGATTTTCATTTGTAATATAAGGATTAGATAATTGAGATTTATCGTTAAACATAAATTGAAAATTTACTCGAAATTCATCATTTTCAAGTTCTCCATTTTCAAAATCTTCCTGAATAAATAATTCATTACATTTATTCATATCAATTACTTTTGAATTTTCATTTGTTGATATTTCAGTTGTTACTATTCTTGTTTTATTTTCTTTAACACTGTATGGCGATAAAAATTGTTCTTTATTTTCATTAACTTTTTGTACTTTTATATCTGTATTATTTGATATTATTTGTTTTGATTTTTCATTTTTGCATGTTTCAAAAGTTCGTTTTATATAAATTTCATTTAATTCGATAGATATTTTATTAACACTATCTATTTTGTGATTCATATTTAATAAAAAATTATTTTTTTATTTATTTTCTTAACTCTTCTGAATGAGTAGTCTTTGATTATATAAAAAAAATATAATGTGTTTTTCTTTATATTTAATAAAATAAATAAAAAAAATTTAATTTAATTTAAAAAATAATTAATTAAATAAATAAATAATGTTTCATTTGATAACATATTTTTCTCAAAGGAAAAAAAATTTTTTTCAATTAATAAAAATGGGATGCTCTCCTTTAAAAACTAAAAAAGGTAATAAAAACCAAATAATAAAATAATAGATAAAAAGCCTTTATATGTGACAGATATAAAAATAATAGAACCACTTCCAGAAGAAAATAAACAACAACAAATAGTAATTTTATAAAAAATTAATTTTTATAGAAAAGTTCAAAATTAATAAGAATATTATCTTATAAAATAAAAAATAATGATACTTCTACAAATTATAGAAGTAGAGAAACAACCACAATAGTAAATTTTGAAAAATTAGTTAAATTAAAAACGAAAGAAAAAAAGAAAAAATTAAATGATTCAAGTGATTTTGAAGATGATAATAAAATATTAGAAGTTTCTTCACAAGAAATAAATGAAAGTAAATCTTATGGTACAACAGAAAATAAAAAAGTTGATCAACAAATTCAAACTATTGTAATGGAAAATGAAGATATTAAGTTAATTAATAATTCTATAAAAAAAAATTTTCTTTTATCTAATTTATCACAAGATTTAATTGATAAAATAATAAATAAATTAATTATTGTTTCAATTGATAAAGGAGATTTTTTATATAAAGAAGGAGATAATGCTTATTTTTTCTTTATTATTAAATCAGGAAAATTTGAATCTTTTTCGAAATTAAATATTTCAAAAAATGAAAATGAAGAAAGTTATATTTCAAATATAACAAATAATAAAATTATTTTAGCAAGTGGTGAAACTTTTGGAGAAGAATCATTATTAAATATGTCAAAAAGGAATTCTACTATTAAATGTATTGAAAATGGAGAATTATTTTTATTAGATGAAAGAACTTTTAGAGATACTGTTTATAATTTAAATAGAATTAATGTTCAAGAAAAATTAAATTTTTTAAAAAAAATTGATGTATTTAATTGGATTGAACCAAATGAATTAAATAATATTTGTGATTGTTTAATTAAATGTGAATATCAAAATAATAAAATTGTTGCTCAAAAAGGAAAAAAATGTGATAGTATGTTTATTATTATTGAAGGAAGTTTACAATGTGTTGGAAAAAATAAAAAAAATATTGATGAAATAAATGAAAATGAATATATTGGACAAATTTTGATGATTTTTGATAAAGTTTGGCCTTTTAATTTAATTGTTAAAGAAAAAAAATGTGTATGCTATCAATTATTAAAGTCTGATATTTTAAAATATTTTACTGATGATTTTTTTAAAAGATTTATTAATTCTATTTGTATGAATTCTTTTAATAATACTAATAAATTTAAATATTTAATTGAAAATGTTGATAATATTTTATATAAAATATTACAAAATTCTGAAACTAAATTTTATAAAAAAGGTGATTTAATTGCAGAAAAAAATACCGTTTTAAATAATAAATTAATTATAATATTATCAGGTTATGTTTCATATGAAAAAAATGATAATGAAATAATAGGAAAAAGAGGAGATTTTTTATTTGAAGATAATATATTAAAAAATAAAAATATTACAGATAATATAATAGCAAAAAATCAAATAGTAATAACACAAGAATTTTCAATAAATAATTTTAAAACAATAATTCTAAAAAACATATATAAAGATCAAATAATTGAAGAACCAAAAAATAAAATTATAAAAACAAATATTACAGAACAGAATAATATTAGTATAGAAAGTATTGATGAAATAGAAGAAGAAAACCAAAGTAAAAACGTAATGACAACTAATATTTTAGACTTATTAGATTTTTATGAAAGATTAACACATTTACGTAATCAAGAATTATTTAAAAGTATTTCAGATTCTCAATTACTACAAATAGGTAAATTAATGTTAAAAAAAACATATTATAAAGATGAAATAATAATAAAAGAAAACACAAAAGGTGAATATTTATATTTTTTATATAAAGGTTCAGTAAGAGTAATAGATATTAATGGAAAAAAATTAAGAGAATATCATGATGATTGTATTAGTTTTGGTGAAATAAGTTTATTAACAAATAAATTACATACTGCTACTGTAATTGCTTTAGAAGAAACTTTTTGTTATTTATTATCTAAAAGTAATTTTGAATTAGTTATTGATAATAATATGAAATCTTATTTAACTAAAAAAATCCAATTATTAGATAATTCTGATATTGAATTAAAAGATTTATATTATATTGATAAATTAGGAGATGGAAAATTTGGTCATGTGTCTTTAGTTCATAATGGAAAAATTATATTTGCAATTAAGGCAGTTAATAAATTTTTAGCTCAAAGAAAAAAAATGTTACAAAAATATTTTATAAAAGAAAGAAATGTATTATTATCATTAGTAAATCCATTTATAATAAAATTATTAAAAACTTTTCAAAACCAAGATTACATATTTTATTTAATGGAATATGTAAAGGGAAATGAATTAGCAAGTTTCATAAATTCTCGTTCAAATGAAAACTTAAGAAATAAATATCATACTCAATTTTACGCATCAATAATATTATTAATAATAAATTATTTACATAATAAAAAAATAGCACATCGTGATATAAAAGGAGAAAATATTATGATTGAAGAAAATGGTTATTTAAAATTAATAGATTTTAATACTTGTGTTGAAATAAAGGATTTAACAAGAACAATAACGGGAACTCCACATTATATGGCTCCTGAATTATTATTAGGAAAAGGATATAATTTTTCTGTTGATTATTGGTCAACTGGAGTATTAATTTATAAAATTTATTTTGGGTATTTCCCTTTTGGAAATGATATGTATGATCCTATGAATATTTATTATGAAATTGTTAAAACTGATTTAATTATTCCTTTTAATACTGAAAAATATTTTTCTGAATTTATTTGTAAAATTTTAAATAAAGATCCTAAATTGAGATTATGTAGTTTAAATCAAGCTAAAAATGAAAAGTTTTTTTATTGGTTTAATTGGGATGATATTATTGATATGAAAATGGAGCCTCCATTTATTCCAACTATAAAATATAATTTAAATGAATGTTTGAATAATAAAGATAAATTATATATTGATATGGTAAAACATTTTGAAATGACAAGTTTATCACTCTCTTCTTCTTTAAAAGATAATAATAATATAAGTAATAATTCTTTATGGGCAGATGAATTTTAATAAAGTACTTATAATATAAAATGTATATATAGGAAGGAATAGTTTTATTTTTTTGATATTAATGTCAATATAAATTATTTTACATACTATAATTATATATTATACTAGTAAAAATATTTTTATATTTTTTTATTTTAAATATTTTTCTTTTTTAAAAGTAATATTTATTATCATATTATTTTTATTTCAAAAATATGCATTCACAATTATTTACAAAAGATGTAAAAATTTCATTTGAATATAAAAAAAGAACAGTAACTGTTGATGTAAAACCATATCAAAAAATATCAGAATTAAAAGAAATAGCAAATAAAGTTTTTTTTCCAATAAAGAATGAAATAAGTATAACATATCAAAATCAAGATTTAGATGAATTTGGTCAAATTTTAATAGGTGATCATTTTAATCAAAAAACTTCAATAAAATTAAAAGTAGTACCCAAAATTATAAAAAAAGAATATAGAATATCAGATAAATCAATAGAAGAAAATGATCCAAAGAAAAAATTATTGTCTTGTTTATGTGGAAAATATTATATTTCTAATTATTGCAGAACATGTAAAAAATTTATATGTAATCATTGTAAAATAAAAAAAGAACATAAATTACATAAAAATATTTCAGTAAATACAAATAAATTATTAGAAAGTACTAAAAATTATGCAATGACATTAAAAAATGATATTTATTCAAATATTGAAACATCAAAAAAATATTTTAATAAATTTCAATCATCAAAATTTATTGAAGGTGAATCTTGGAAAGAAATTATTATAAGAAAATATCAAGATTTTTATGATAAATATGAAGAATATTTAAATAAATATAAAATTCATGATGATAGTGGAAATAAAATAAATGAATTTATTAATGAATCAAAAAAAGATGATAATGAAATTAATAATATTATAAATAATTTAAATCAAAATTCAAAGAAATTAGGTTATAAAATGACACTTGATGAATTTAAAGAATTTTTTGATAATTTAACATATATTGAAGATAAAATTCATAATATTTCAAAAAATAATAAATTATTCATTAAAAATTATAAATTAAATGAAGGATTTAATCAAATAAATAGTCAAATTGATAAAATATTAGATTTTGCTTTACAAAAAAAAAAATTTTTAGGCGTTTCTGATTCAGAAGATGAAAAAAGTAATATAAATACTACTGAAGATTATAATAATGATGAAAATAATTATGATGATGATAATAATAGTAATATTAAACATTCTCAAACTGAAAGTAAATATGAAGAAAAAGAAGAAGATGATGAAAATAATAATTATGAAGAAGATGATTAATCATTAATTTTTTTATAGTTATATAAAAAATAATATAAAAAATTAATTTTTAAAAAAAAATAATTTATTACTATTTATATGACTCTCTTATTTTTTATTTTAAATTAAAATTAAAAAATGTATTCGTTTGCTATGATATGTGATGATTTAAATGAAAATAATAATAAACAAGTAAATCAATATCAAAATAATAATAATAATAATTTAACTTTATTGAATAGTCAAAAAACTTTCAGAATTAAAAGAAATTATCATATGATGAATGGAAATAGCACTCAATCAAATAATTTAAATTCTTTTCCAGAATATTTTTCAAAAAAAATGAAATTAACTGGTATAGATCCTGATAAAAAAGCCCAAATTAATTATAATATTGTAAGAATAAAAAACAATATTCCTGAAAAAATAAAAATAGAAATGGAGAAATATCAAAATCAAAGAAATTACTATTCTTCAAAAATAAACGTTTCTCCATGTTATTGTAGTAATGAATATAATTGTGGTAAATAAAAAATATTTAAATTTATATATTTAATTTACTAATATTATATAAAAACCCAAAAAATAAAATATTAAAAAAAATAGTTTACAAAAAA
Organism: Isotricha sp. YL-2021a; assembly: GCA_023806865.1. Taxonomy (NCBI): domain Eukaryota; phylum Ciliophora; class Litostomatea; order Vestibuliferida; family Isotrichidae; genus Isotricha; species Isotricha sp. YL-2021a. Next base: position 14,655 of record JAJJLH010002457.1, on the reverse strand, counting down.
ATAATCATTTAAAAACAAAAAATTTTTTAAAAAAAACCAAAAAAAAAAATAAAATAAAAAAAACCTCAAAAAAAAAAAAATGGAAGAAAACCCAAATTCAAAACAAGAAGAGCAATATTCCTACACAATAAAATACATAATAGTTGGTGACAGTAGTGTAGGAAAATCCAATCTCCTTCTTCGTTATAGTAAAAACACATTTGATCCATCTCACATGACAACATTAGGAATAGAATTTGCAAATAAAAAAATAAAATATGAAGGAATAAACTATAATATTCAAGTATGGGACACAGCAGGACAAGAAAGTTTTAAAAGTGTAACTCGTGCTTATTATAAATCAAGTGCTTGTGCTTTTATAGTTTATGATATTACAAATGAAAAATCTTTTAATAATATTGAAAATTGGATTTTTGATTGTAAAAATTTAGCTCCTTCAAAAATTCAATTATTTCTAATTGGAAATAAATGTGATTTAGAAGATAAAAGACAAATTGATTATGAAACTGGAAAAAATTTTGCTAATTTACATAATATGATTTTTTTCGAAACTTCTGCTTTAAGTGGTTTTAATGTTAATAAAGCTTTTATGAAAAGTATTGAAATTATTGATGGAAATATTAGAAATGGTTTTTATGATGGAGAAGATTCTTCTCTTCAAGGTATTAGGAAAATGAAAAATGGAGTTGAAGTTAGTGGAGAAAGGTTTATTAATGTTAATAAATTGGTAAATGGAAAAAAGGAAAGTTATTATAGTTGTTGTAATTATGGATAGTTTTTTTTTTTTTTTGATTTGTTTTTTTTAATTAGTATTATATTTATTTTTTGTTATTTTAGGTTTTTGTTTTTTTTAATTTTTTTTTTATTAAATTTGAATATAGTTTTTTTTAATATTTAAAAAAGCTATTATTTTTTCCTAAAAATAAATAATTAATGGATACATATATAAAAGAAATCGTTGATTATCTTGAATATATAGGAATTTTACCTAAATCTGCAATATCAAATTTTAATAATTTATATACTTCTTTTTTAACAAGATATTCAAATAATAATTCTTTAGAAAACTTAAATTCAAAAAATAAATTAATTACATCTAATTCATCTTCATTGATATATTCATCAAATAATAATAAAGAATTCATTATTCAAACTTTATCCACTTATATAATGAGTTTAACAATAACTCAAATTAAAAATATGTCTTCAAATATTATCAAAAACTTTTTTAAAAATAAAATAAAAGTAAATGGTAGATTTATGAGTAATGTATTTAAAATATATTCAAATAAAAAATTAAAAAAATGTTTTGAATTTTGGAAAAAAAATTCATTTAATAATTTTTATGAAATAAATAATAATATTAATGAAATAAATGAAATGGAAACAAATTTAAAAAACCCAATATCCAATTTTAACTTATTAAAAAAAATCCAAAATCAAAAATCCAAAAAATTAAAATCTCAAAAAAAAAACATTTCAAAATCATTTATATCAGATTCAAACAATACAAAACCAAATAAAATAAAAACCAAAAAAAATTTTATATCAACATATAATAGTTTAAACAATTCAACAAATTGTTCTCAAAATTTCATAAAAAGACAAAATGAATATACAAAAAAAGTACAAGAAAACAAAGAAAAAGTAAAAAATAAAAGTGAAGAAGAATTACAACTTTTATGTTCATTTTCTCCAAAATTATATGAAAATACGATAAAAGTAAAAAGTAGATATAATAATAATATAATAAATACACCAAAATCATCATCAAAAAAAAAAGAAAAAACAAAAACTTTATCAAGAGGAAAAAGTTATAGTAATTTATCATCAGAAGTTACAGAAAGATTATATAATGATTTTACAAAATATAAACAAAAAAGAATTGATTTACAAAAATCAATTGATAATGAAAGAGGAATTACTTTTAAACCTAAATCATATACTCAAAATTCTGGTTATTTAGTTGAAGGAAATTTTGGAGAAAGAAATAGAAAATTATTAGAAGATAGACAAAATTTTGCTTTTGTTTATGATTATTTAAGACAAAAAAAAATTAATGAAGATTCTATTGGAGGGGGATATCCTAATCAATTAATTTATCATTATCTTCAAGGGAATAATGAAATTAAAAATAATTTAGGGTATAATGAGTTATTACCTGATTCTAATTAGTGATTTTTAAATATGCTTTTTTTTTTATGAATTGTTATTTAATAATTATTAAATATTAAAATAAATAATATATTTTTCTATTAGAATAATTTTTTTTGATTATAGTATTATGATTATTTAAAAATTTTGGAATTATGATAAATAAAAATATATTTTTCAATGAATTAAACATTATAAATTAATAAAAAAGATATTTTTTAATATAATAAAATAAATAAATATTAAAAAATATAAATAAATTTTTTGTTGATTTTAATTAATTTATTTTTGATGTCAAATTAAATATTTATTATGATAAAATTAAATTTTCAAAGACAATATTTTTTACATACTCTTCAAAATATTATAATAAATAGTGTTAAAAAAAATATTTAAATTTTAAAGGTAAATTTAATAATTATATTATTGAATAAAAATTTAAAAATAAATTATAATGTCTATTATTGTAATAGATGATATAATTTTTAATAATATTTCAGAGGAAAGAAATTATAATTATTCATCAATTTTTTTTTTCATTATTTTAAATATGATTAGTTTATTATGTACATGTTTTTATACTTTTTTCTATTATAAAATGCCTAATTATCAAAATAATCCTAATAGTTTGACGCTTTATTTAATAGTAATTCATGGAATATTAAATTTATTATATTTATTTATTTTTCTGCAAATATATTTTTGTAGTCCTAAAATTGTAACTATATTTATGAAAATATCTACAATACTTAATCCTGTTATTATATTCTTTTCTTATTTTTGGATTAGTTGTTTAACTCATAATATTTATGTTACATATTATAATTATAAAACAAATATTGATAAAAGAATTAAATTTTATAAGCTTCAATCTATAATTTATATTGTAATAGTATACATGTTAACTTATTATAATTTAGATTTTAATGAAATAAATATAATGGATAAAAAATTTTCATTTATTGGGTTTTATAAAGGAAATTTTTTGATATTATATTTGATAATTAATTTTGGAATAATTCTTTATATAATTAATAGATTATATTATATATTTAAAAAAAATACAACATTTTTTTCTTTAAGTACAGAAATAAGAAGAGAAAATACTATAAGAAAATTAATTACTTCATTAATTCAAAGACATATATTTTGTATTTGTTATTTTTTAATATGTTTTTTTCCTTCAAATTTATATATGATAATAAAAGAAGTTTTTGATTTTCAAAATTTTCATATTTATATTATAGATTTTATAACATTAACATTATTAAGTATATATTCAACATTTATTTTATTAGTTAAATTAACTGATCCAATAATGAAAAGTTTCATATGGAAATTAATTTTTTGTGAAAAAGAAATAAAAAAAGAAGATGATTCATATAAAAATTTAATAGAATTAACTGTTTTTGGAGAACAAAAAAATAAAATAAATAACAATCAAGATGATATAATTTCTCCAATAATTCCATTTAAAGAAAGACCAACAATGAATGAAAGTTGTGAATTTAATTTAGACACTGGAAAAAATGATTTTAATTCATTTAGATTATCAAAAAATTCAACAAATATTATTAATAATAAATTTTGTGAAAGTGATAATTTTAATTCAATTAAATCATTAAAAAATAAATTAGATAAATATGATATTTTAAAGTTAAATAAAGAAAATAATATTAGTTCAAATAATTTAATAACAAAAAATAAAAATTTTGAATCAAAAAAAATAGAAATGACAATAATAAAAGAAAATCAATCTTTTAAAAACAAAACAATAAAAACAAAACCTATAATAAATAAAGCAAAAAAATTATCTTTTCTACCAAAACAAATATCAAAACAAGACACAATAAATTCAGATGATGACAAAAGTAATAAAAGTAATGATGACTCAAAAATAAATTATATAAATTCAAAAAATAAATCAAACATAGAAAGAACAGAAAGTTTTTCAAGACCATCAATTTTATCAAAAACATATCAAGGAATTGGAATAAGACCTTTTGATTTTATGTATTATCATTTAGATTTAGATGATAATCTTTTAAGAATGATGGCAATTAGTATTTGTATAAAATATTGTGAAATATATGATAATAATTTTAAATATAAATATTATTTTAATTCATCACTTCCTTGGAATAAACAATTTTTTTATGATGAAAAAAGTAAATGGATGGAATTTGATGAAAATAATATTCCTGATTGGTTATCTGTAAAACAAGATGAAAGATTTAAAAAATTTAATTTTAGAATTAAAACTTTTTCTCCTTTTGTTTTTCATCATTTAAGAATTATAGATAAAATTACTATTAATAATATAATAGAAAGTTTAGATCCAGTTAAAAATTTAACAAGTTTAAATCAATTAAAAGTTTCTGGTGGAAGAGGAGATAATTCAATTTTATCAACATGGGATAAGAAATTTATAATAAAAACAATAAATCAAGAAGAAAAAAATGTATTAAATAAAATGTTAAAAGCATATCATAAAAGATTAAGAGATACAAAAAGTATTTTATGTAGAATTTATGGTATTTTTAAAATAGAAGTGAAAGATAAAGGAGCAATACATGTTATTTTACAAAGAAATATGGATTCTTTACCTCAAATTACTAAATTATTAACTTTTGATTTAAAAGGTTCTACTGTTGATAGACAAAGTATTAATAAAAATGATGAGAAATTAAAAACTGATTTATTATTTAAGAAATATAAAAATATTGTTCTTAAAGATATTGATTTAAAAATTTTGAAATTAAAATTTAATTTAAATTCATATGATTCTAAAAATTTAATTAAATCTATTAATAATGATAGTGATTTTTTAGAAAAATATCAAATTACTGATTATTCTTTATTAGTTTTTGTTCATAAATATAGACAAGGTGATGTTAGTATTAGTTTAGGTAATTCTGGTGTTAATAAAAGTCAAGATAAAAAATTTTTATTTGAATTTTCTATTATTGATTTTTTAGGTACTTTTAATTTTGAAAAAAGAGGTGAAAAATTAGCAAAAACTTTCGTTAGTTATATTAAACAAATGAAAGATACTAATTTTTCTGTTTTAGATCCTGTTCAATATGGTTTGAGATTTAGAAATTTCGCTAAAGATGTTATTCCTATAAATATTGAAGAAGATTCTGATTGAAATTTGTTTTTTTTTTTTTATGTTTATTTTTCAATTTTTTTTATTATAGAAATTTAAGGGAGCTATAAATTAATTATTCTATTTTAAATTTAATTTATGATATTATAATATATTAATTAAAAAAAATCTTTTAAAAATATGATTTTAATAATTCATATAAACCTACAACAATATATTAATAATAGATTAATAAATTAAATATTTTCAACTTCAAGATTATTTGAATTAACATTCCTAGTATTATTATAATTATCATCATCATGTTGATTATTATTAATTACTAATCTATTATTTGCATTATTTCTAATTTCTAAATTTCTTCTAGAACCTAAAGAAAGAATTTCATTTGTATTAAAATTATTAGATTCATCTCTTCTAATATTAGCATTATTATTTTCAACATTTTGTCTTCTTCTACTTCCAATTCTATTGCTTCTCCTAGTTGAATTTATAATAATATTTTCATTATTATTTCTTTGAATTTGAATATTTTCAGGATTTATATTTTCAATTTTTTTATTCCATGAATTAATTAAATCTTGATTACAATTAGGGCAATGAGTATTATTTTCATTTTTTCTCATATAACTACTTAAACATTTATAATGAAAAATATGATAACAAGGAGTTAAACTTATTTTATCAATACCAATTTTAAACTCTTCTAAACAAATAGTACAATTATTACCATATTTTTCATATTCTTTTTTACAAACTTTCATTCCTAAATAATTTGGGTCACTTAATAAAACTTCAATTGTTTTTTTCTTAATTCTCCTTTCAAGTTCTACATTATAAAGATTATTAAAATCATTAACATTTCTTCTAAATCCCAAATTAGCATTATAATTATTAATATAATTTGATTCTCTTTTATAACGTTTAGTAAAACAATAAATTAAAAAAATACAAGAAATACAAGCAAAGAGAATAATAAAAACAATTACATATAATATAAATTTACTAAATTGTTTAATAGAAACTTTAATTAAAAAAGGAGAAATTGAATAAGTTTCTCCTAAATAAATATAAAATTGAATATATTTAACATCATTATATTCTTTTTTTGCAATTCCATTTTTTAAACTAAAATAAGAATAAGTACCATCATTAAAATAAATAGCAAAATCAATGTATAAAGTTCTAAATGAAGTTTCAATATCAAAATCAAAAATTGTAGCTGAATTATAATTATTATTATATGTATAAATACAATATAAATTCAATAAACCATAATATCCATTTACTTTAGGCAATTCAATTAAAAATTTTTTATTCATTATATTTATATCTCCACAATAAGTATTTTGTTTATTTATTGAAAATGAATCTTCACAATTACTAAAATATAATTTCCAATCATAAATATTCTTTATTTGAGTTGATGATTGACATTTTTTTTCGATTGAGTTCCATTTACAATCACATGTTAATTCTTCAGTGCCACATACTGAACAATTGAAACAATCAGTTAATGTTGAACAATCTAATATTGATGATATTTTTTTTATTTTGAATATTATTATTAGTAATTGGATTGTTAAAGGGAAAAAAATTTTGTTATACATTTATTTAAATATTTTTTATTTTCAATATATATATATTCAGTTTTTATTCTTTTATTTAAGGAATATTTTTTATATTTTTATTTTTATTTATACAATTAATTCAAAATTTTTTATTAAATTAAATAAAATGAATAATAAAAATGATGAAATGGGAAACGGAAAAGAATTTCATTTTTTTTTTAATCACAATAATAATAAAAATATCAAAACTATAAATAAAAATAATCCAATTAGTAAATCAATAGATGATAAAAGATTAATAATATTTGGTCAAAATAACCAAAATAATTCCAATCAAAAAACAATAAAAAGAGATATAAGAGGTTATCCAATATCAGTAAATTATAATAAAAGATACACAAATACAAAATTAGAACAAAACTTATTAGCAAATAGTACAAATTTAGAATTAAACACAGAAACAATATTAAATCAAATAAGTCAATTAATAGACAAAAAAAAAAACTTAAATAACAACAATAATATAAATAACATTAATATATCTCATCAACAAATAAACAATCCTCAAAATCAAAATACAATAAAAATAAAAAAAGATTTTAGTGGAAAATGTTTTCAAAATATAAAAATAACTTCAATTCCAAATCAAAAATTCGTAGAAAAAAAAAAAGAAAATCAAAATAAAGATTTTGAAATAAACAATCATGAATATACACCAATTGGAAGATCAGTAATATCATTTTCATATAATGAAGACATAAATAAACATAATAGAAAAGAAATGCAAGATATACATAAAATAATAGATAAATATATGAATTCAAATAATAAAGGTTACTTTAGTTTATTTGATGGTCATGGTAAAGGAATAAATGAACCAATAAAATATGCAGCTTCTCGTTTACCAAATATTTTTTCTAATTTTTTAATATCAACACATTATAATATTGAAAAAAGTTTTATTTATTCTTTCCAAAAAATTGATGATGAATTAAAATGTTATTCAGAAATTGAAAATTGTGGAAGTACAGCAACAATTTTATATATTGATAAAGAAAATGAAATTATTTATTCTGCAAATGTAGGAGATTCAAAAAGTATTTTAATAAATAAAAATAAAAATTATAAAAATTTAACAACTGAACATAAATGTATTAATAATAAAGAAGAAGTTGAAAGAATTAAAAATTTAGGAGGATTAGTTTTTAATGGAAGATTATTTGGTCAATTAGCTTTGACTAGAGCTCTTGGGGATTTTTCTTTAAAAAATAATGGATTAATTTCTACTCCTTCTATTTATAAAGTTAAAATTTTAGATGATGATGTTTTTATTGTTATTGCTAGTGATGGAGTTTGGGATACTTTAAGTGAAAGTGATGTTTGTAATATTTGTATTGATAATCTAAATTTAAATGTTGATGATTTAGGAAAATTAATTATTAAATCCTCTATGGAAAAAGGAAGTGAAGATAATATTTCTTGTATTGTTATTCAAGTTAATTCTTTTGGGAATATTTGAATTTTTTTTTTTAAGATTTTTTTATTATTTTTATTTTTTATTTTGGTTTTTATTAGTTTTTGATTAGATATTATTATTTTTTTTATATACAGGTTTTAATGTTTAAAAATTTTTTTTAATTTGAAAATAATTTATTATTTGGATTATTATTTAAGTATTGAAATGATGCTTAATAAAAAGGTAAATAGAGATAAAAAAAATAAAATAAAAATAAAAGACAATGAACTTGATAAAGGATTAAGTGATTTAGATTCAGATTTATCTCATTCATCTGAAAAATCAAACCCAAAAATAAAAAACCTAACTCCAAAATCAAATAATTCAATAGATGAAAACCCAATAGAAAAAAAACAACATTTAAACATCCACGAACTAAAAAACCAAATAGAAAAAAAATCAAAAAATCAAAAACCTCCTTCAAAAAAGCAATTTCAAAAAATAGCATATCCCTCATCACCAAGTTCCTCCCCTGAAAAAATAGAAGTCCAAAAAACAAAAACTATAGAAAACTTTAAAAAAACTTCAAAAAAAATAGAATCCCAATCATCAAAATCTCATCCATCCTTTCCATCCTTTTCTAAAATCCCATACACATTATCAATAGTGATTCCATCATCAATAATAGACAATGCACAATCAAAAGAACTTCGTACATATTTAATAGGAAACATAGCACGTACAATAGGAATATTTAAAGTATCAGAAATAATAATATATCATGATAAACTTCATTCAAATCCATCATCAAAAGATCATATAACATTCTTTATAAAAAATCTTCAATATTTAGAAACACCACAATATTTAAGAAAAACACTTTTTCCAATAAGTGATGATTTAACTAGAAGTGGTTTAATGAATCCATTAGAATCACAACATCATCTTCGAATTGATGAATGGTGTCCTTATCGTGAAGGTATTGTTTTAAATAGACCTGTTAAAGGAGATTTTTCATGGGTAAATATTGGATTAAAAAAAGATTGTAAAATTAATAAAAAATTACCAGAAAAAACAAGAGTTACTGTTAAATTAAATGAAAATGGTTTTAATGATAATTTAAAATTTTATTCTGGAATCCCTGTTTCTATGAGAGAACCTTTTGAAAAATTTGGGATTTATTGGGGTTATATTGTTAGAGTTTGTGAAAATTTTAATCAAATTTTTAATGAAAGTATTTATGGAGAAAAATATGATTTAATTATTGGAACTTCTGATAAAGGAGATGATTATAGGAAAGTTAATTTTGATAAAGTTAAAAATTTTAAACATTGTTTAATTGTTTTTGGGGGAATTACTGGAATTGAAGGAATGATTGATGATGATGAAAATGAAGTTAAAAAAGGAAATGATGTTAAAGATTTTTTTGATTTTTATTTGAATACTTGTGTTAATCAAGGATTAAGAACTATTAGAACTGAAGAAGCTGTTTTGATTTCTTTAGCTGTTATTAGACCTGAGTTAGATAAAATTAAAGGGATTTGTTAAATAACTGAATTTTTATTATAAATAATATAAAATATTATTTTTTTATATTTAAAAAAAAATTTTTTTTTGAATTAAAATTTTAAAAAGGAAAAAAAAATTTTTTTAAGGTTATTAAAAAAGAGAAAAATTAAATTTTTATTTTTTATAATTTTTATCATTATCTTTTGAATCATTTCCATTTACAATACTATTCATTTCTGATGATAAAGATTGTATTTCAATATAATTTTTAAATATATTTCCACTTATATTTGAAGCTTTTCTACTATTAAAATTACTTTCTTTAGGACTTTTAAAATTAATTGAATGTTCACTTTTAATTTTATCCATAAAATAATTTTGATTTGAACCAAATTGTTCACTTATATAAATATTATTATTATTATTTGGAATTTCTTCTGAATTTGAAGAAAAAGGTTCATCAATTGTATTTTTATTTGAATCAATTTTAATTTCTTTTTCTTCATTAATAATATTATTTATTTTATTTGAAAAATCAATTTTATTTAAATCTTTTTTTTTTGAATCTGAATATTTTGTATTATTATCATAATTTACTTTATCCCAATTTATTATTTGTTTTTTTTTATTTTTTAATTCTTTTTCTTCTTTTTCTTTTTGAATTCTATCTTTTATTTTTTCATATTCTTTTGAATATAATCTATCAATTACTTCTTTACTATTAGAATTTACATTTTTACTAACTGAATTTTTTTTCATTTCATCTAATTCTCTTTTTTCTTCATCATCTTTCTTTTTTAATAAATTATTTTTTCTTTCAATTGATTCTGCTCTTCTTTGATTAAAAGGCATTGATACTATATATTTATTATTTTTATATATTTGAGGTGAAAATGAATATTTTTCATTTTCTCTTTTTTTATTTTCAATTTCTCTTTCTTTATAATAAAATGCATCATTATATAATTTTTTATAATAATTTGAATTTTGTGATTTTTCTTTATTTGGAATTTGTAAATTTTCCATTTCTTCTTTTAAATATTTATCTCTTAATCTATCATTATTTTCTTTTCTAATTTTTGCATCATTATGTAATTGAATATATCTTGGTGTTTCTTGAATTTTATTTTTTTTAATATTTGTTTTGTTAATTTGAGGATTAAATGAATATTTATTTTCAATATCATATAATCTTTTCATTTTTAATTGAAAAAGTTTATCATTCCCATTATTTCTTCTATCTTCATTCATTATAAAATTATAATCTTTAATATCAAAATTATCAGAATTATTAAGTTCAATATCATAATTAATATTATTATTACTATTACTCTTATTATGAATATTATTTTTATTATTTAATTGTTTTTTATTTAAATTATTATTCATATTTTCATTATAAATATATGGATTATTATAATTAAATTTTTTATTCGTAAATTGATAAACTGGAGATACCATTGGAATAGGAGAAATATATTCACCATTTGAATTAATTAAATTATTAACATTAATATTATTTATACTATTAATATTTGATAAATTACCCATACTATTATTTAAAGAATTAAAAACAGTTTTAGCATTTGTTTTATAAATTTGTTTCTTATTATTAATATTAATATTTGGAACTTCTCTTTTTGGAACTTTTGCAAAAATATCATAAATTGGTGCATAATATATATAAGATTTAACTGGTTTTTTTTCATAATATGGTTTAAAATTTTTATTTATTTTTGGTGTAAATGTACATTCACTTAAATCATTATTAACTGAATAATAATTTTGAAGACTATTATTTGATATTTTTAATGGGGATGTTCTATTATTTAAATTTAATTCTTCTGTATTATTTTTTATTAATTTTGTACTTTTTACTCTTGATTTTTTTGGATTATTATTTATTAAATAATCATTTGAGTTGTAATTTATTTTATTTTTTTTTTTGATTTGTTGTTTATTTTTTCTATTTAATTTAAATAAGAAGTTTGTTAATAAATTTTTTAATTTTAAAAATAAAACTGTTTTTATTGTTCTTATTGCTTTATATTTTGATATTAATTGATTGTTATAAAAAGCATTTATTGTTCTATTTGCATAATCAAATAATTGTTTTTCATCTTTTGAAATAATTTTCATAAATGAAAATAAAGCAGTTGTTAATATATCATTTATATTTTTCAAATTATTTTTTTTAACAATTTCAGAATAAATATCTAAAAATAAATTAACATTATCATAATCAACTAAACCAATATCATTAAAATATTCACATATTTTCATAGAGTTATCTTCCTTATTACTCATTTTATTTAAATTTATAAAATTATTAATAAATTAATATTAAAAAAAATATTTTAATAAATCCATTTTTAAAAATAAAATATTATTTTGTAATTATTTAAATAAAAAAACCAAGAAATAAAAAAAATAAAAAATATTAAAAATATAAGAACATTTCTCAATAAGTTTGGTCTAAAATATTATTACTTAAAATCTTAGAATCAATTCTATTAATCATACTTTTCATTTCTTTAATTAAATCTTCACTATCTTTATTATCTCTCCCAGTAGAATAACCACAATTATTACAACTACCACAAATAGTATAACCCATAGTAGAATACATAGAAGAATTCATTGCATTCATCATACTTGCTTCATTTAAATTTCTTTCTATACTTAAAGCATAATCTTTTAATGAAATTAATGAATTAATTAAATTATTAATTCTTGAATTTAATTCATTATTATTTAATGTTAAAGATTGTATTTTTTTCTCATATTTTGCTCTTAATATTTCTTTATCATTATTTCTTTTTTGACTTAATAATTTAAATTGTAAAACTTTATCTCTAAATTCTTTATCTTTTATATCAAAAGCTTTTACTAAATCATTATATTGTTTATTAATTTTATCACATTCATCTTTATTTGATTTTGAATTTAATTCATATTGATTTATTTGTTCTTGTAAAACAGAAATTTGATTATCATTTGAACTATGATCATTAAAAAGATTATTTTTCTCACGATCTAAATTTAATAATTTCTTATGTAATATATCAATTATTTGTTGAACTGAATTTTGATATTCTACAAAATCCATTTGTTTATCATTTAATTGTTTTTGTAATCTTTCTTTTTCTTCATTTAAATTATTAATTATTGATTCTCTACTTTTTAATTCATTTTCACTTGATTTCATTGCATTATCAAATTCAATAACTGCTTCATTTAATATTATAATTTGATCATCTCTACTTTTTAAATCTTGACTTAAATTATTTATATCATCTTGTAATTTATCAATTAATTGTCTAGAATTTTTATTTTCATTTTCATAATTTAAATTATTTTCATTTATTGTTTCTTTTAATTCTAATATTGTATTTGCTAATCTATCATTTTCTCTTAATTTATCATTTGCTTTTTTATCATAATCTGTCCCTTTATCATAATCTTTTTCTGTTAAATCTTCATTTAATTTTTTCGAATTTTCTAATTCAGTTTTAACTCTTTCAATTTCATTTTTTAATTCATCAATTTCATATTCATAATGTTTAATAGTAATATTTTGATTTCTTTCTTTATTATCATATTTAACTTTAAATAATTCTTCTTTTTTAATATGTTCTTCTTTCATTTCATCAATTTTATTTTCATAATTAGATAATTTATTATTTAAATCATTACTTTTTTTTAATAAAGAAGGAAGTAATTTTAATTTATTTTCATATTCATCATTTTTTAATTTTAAATTAGAATTTTTATCATTAAAAATTTGAAATTTATTTGAAGAAGCCTCAAATCCTTTTACATATTCAGATATTATAATATTTTTATTTGCAACTGCATCTTTTAATCTCATATTTTCAGCTCTAATTAAATTTAATTCATTTTCTAATTCTAAATAATTTTTATTTAATGAATTATAATCTATTATTAAGTTATCATGAGCATTTATTTGTTGACTTTGATCTTCGTTTAATTTTTGATATGTTTTTAATTTTCGATTTAACATTTTTATTTGTTCATCTTTTACTTTTAACATTTCTTCATTTCTTGGATTTAATTCCATTGAATATCCATATTGATGACCTATGTTACTAAAATTTTCTGAAGAGTTGTTTTTTATATTTGGAATTGGCATTGAGATATCTTCCATTTTTTTTATTTTAACAATTTTTTTTATTATTTTTTTTTATATGTGAATTTTTTTTTTTGTTTAAAATTTTTTAATATAAAAAGAAATTCAAAAGATAATTTAGAATTAAATATTGATATAAATCAAAAATTTATAGATTATAACAATAATAATAAAAGAAAAATAAATTTTAAAGATAATTTAAAATCAAATATTGATAAAAATAAAAATGTAATAGATGATAATCCACAATTAAATATAGAAAAAGATAAAAAAAATTTAATAAATATTTCTTAAATAAAAGGTAAAAATAAAGGAAAAAATATTAATAATAAAGAAGAATTCACATTGATAAATAATAAAGAAAATATTGATGAAAACTTTGAAAATAAAAATTGAAAAATAATATACTAGAATTTTAAAAATAATAATTTAAAAAATAAAATAAAATACCAAAAAATAATATAAAAAAAATCAAATACAATACCAATTGAATTAATAGAAATTTTTGATAAAAATGAAAATAAAATTTTAATTTCATTAAATGATTTATTAAATTTTTCTTCTGAAGAAGATAATTATAATTCTTTTATTGAAACATATAATTTAAGTGATTTAACAAAAAAATATATTTATTCACCTTTAAAAACTTAATAAAAATATATTTAGAAAATAACTTAAACAAAAATAAAATAAATGAAAATTATAT